>OY856376.1:1182500-1297500 GCA_963693495.1 Malacosoma neustria | reverse complement strand
CCGACCCCAGCCACAGAGGTTAGTATTCTTTCACCGCCCCTGCACGGATAACCTGCCGATGAACCAATTTTAATGAATTTCGGTAAAGTAACAATCACTTTCTCTCACTCTCAACAATCACAAAACAAAGTAACGATTGGACCTTGAAGAAGGACATAGGCTACTTTTTTAATTCATATGGCAGAACAACGTTTGCCGGGTCAACTAGTATTACATAAATTTGTATTGTAATTTCCCGCCTTTAACTTGGACTACACTTGTCGCTCCCACTTTCGTGCACCCGTCAGTCAGCGCACATCAATCACTGTTCGTGGCGACTGTGCCGCTCATATTTCAGGGGACCCAGTTACAGAATACCCCAACTTTATTACCTTATGATAAGGTTTAAAATCGAGTAGCTCGGTACCGTTTTCAATCGATTAAGTAGTTCCGGTTAATGAGAATGTTACTGGTCATGTGATGTTTTTTTTTCGAAAATGGTCAGCATTGATCGATATATGTTTTCTGCTAAAATGGTATGGAACTGAGCTCAATTTTACAGATATTATGTGGACATACTTCTCTTTGTTGCTTTTCGATTACATCCGAAGATTTCATTTGTGGAGCTCAAGACTTGATGCCATGCGTCTTCGTTGACTGCGTCGTCGCTCAGTACCGTGCTTCATAACTCCATTTGAAAGTCATGGAATAACAAATAAGTATTGCTGATGAATGGCTTTGACGCCACTTGGCGTAAGAAGATAGCCTATTTACTGCTCAGGATGCACCAACATCTACACAAATCCTAAACATCGTAGACGTAGCTCGATGGTAGTCTGTTGTGGCTACTGACGCATTATAAACTAATATCAGCATTTTATAGCTGAGATCAGCACAAGGCCAACGGCCCACCCGACAGTAAGTGGTTACTAACGCTTATAGACGTTTGCAATACCAAGGGCGTTGCCATCGTGTTGTCAGCCTCGAAGAGAAACTGAAACCTGGTCTGTTTCTTAGCTGTTTGTAAAACTAGGGGTAGTTATCATGTAGTCTACTAACTAGCTAATGTTGTTTTGTTGTCTTTCAGGACAGACCGCCCCTAGCCACAACGGTCCGCCCCTGCATGGAAGACTAAATCACTAAAATACTAACCTAATTGATGTAAAACATGTGTCGTGCTTTATTAAAACGCAGTTTTTAAGGTACATACCGTCACGAGTTTTGAGCGCTCGGCGAAAGTAGTTTGGAGACTTGCGCATGTGTACACTCGCGCTCATAATTATTACGATTCATATAATTATACGACGCAGGCGTGTTGAGGGTACGTGGGAGCGGCAAGCGACTGATAAACCAATACGGCGCCGGCGCTGGCCATCTCACCCGTCGCACCCCGTTCCTCCCGCAAAACAGACCCAAAAAATGACAACTGCGCATTCAAGGTCAGCGCTCAAAACTCGTGATGGTATGTATACTAACCATGATAAACTTACTTATGCGGGCTACACTACTTACGATGTAGACATTATCGACTTGAAATTGGTAAAGCTGTTATCAAGTAATCAATAAATGTAGTTATGTTTAAATATTATAATTTGAAATGTATAACAGCTACCTTAGAGTAAAATTTCAGAATTTACGTTGAATAATATGCAATAATATTCGTATTTTCATACGCCCGTCGCTAGCTGTCACCGTGGACTATTGATGGACGGCTGCATCTGGAGCACCCTCGCGGAAGTGCCGTCACCCATCCATCATAGTCATGTCAGCTGGAGAGGCCATCAACAAAGCGACGTTAAAGGGTACATAGCTTCGAATGTTCCAGAAATTATATTGCTTTAACATTGGTTTTATAAATACAGCATAAGTAGGTATACAATTAAATGAAATAATCGAAGGTTTGGACCTCTCAATAGAGAACGAACACACACACATACCTCCTCCTCACGATGTTTTCTTTTACCATTACTTTAAGCATATTAGGTAAGAAAAACTACCTAAACGATACATGGCATCGCGGGAATCGAACCCGATACCCGGTTGGTCAAGTGTAAAAACACCCTAACATTAAATTAATAAAATATAATTACATAATATGTAATTAGTAAATACATAATAATGTAAAATTTTATATTAACTAAAATAGTACTTGAAAATGAATTGTAATTACTTCAGGTCTCACAAGTAACCCTTACTAATTTTCCAAATTAAATTTAAAAAAATGGTGGAAAACAAACAAAGCAAACGTTATAATTTTTGATATATTTTGATTTATTAATTATTTTTAATTTAATTGCAAGTTCATAAATCGTTTTAAATCTGATATCAAGTTTGAAACTTTGGGCATATAAGGGTTAATTCCGACTACTAACTATAATTTGACGGTGGAGGAACGCATCGAAAAGACTTAGAATATTTCGAGAATCTTGACTGCTGACCTAGTATTTATTTTATTGCTGTATAACAGCAGACAGGCTGACGGCCTAGTTAGAATTTAGCAGATACCGTTGCCTATGGGTGTTTGTAACGCCAGTGGCATCGCGAATACGCTGTTGTCCCATAAGGGTACAAAAACTTGGTTCACTAATGCCGGAACACAACACATCCATTATTATATCCATCATATTATCCATCGCCTTGAGGCCCTACCACGTAGCTAGAGTGGGTTGTTTGGTCGCCTTTTACGACAGGACGACCCCGGCCGTAGAGGTCAGTATTCTTTCTCCGCTCCTGCACGTATACAACACATTCTCCACGGAGACGCCAATCAAATACCACAATTGTAATTTCAAAATTTTAATTACATTTTCTATTTACATTTGTGTGTCATTTACATTAATTAAATTGTTATATTTCATTAAAATTGTGATTGCAACATTTTGAGCGGCAAACGAGTGAACCGTCACTTGATAGAATAGAAATATTGTACAAACCGACTGCTAGAATATGGTATTAAATTAGACGAATTTAACGGCTAAACTAATTAGTCTTGCAAAGGTCCTGTGGTCGGCAACCCGCAGCTCTTTGAGTCCTCGGCTATGACAAAAAAGCTAAGCATATGTTAAAAAAGGCTGTTTTAATCAATTTCAATTGTGTGAGCACTGTCTTCTTCTAGGAGAACTGCTAACGTAACCGGCCATATACTTTGCGGAAAACACCTCCTATACGAAGGAGAAAAAGAAATTAAATACTTATAAGTTAGTTTAAAATACCAAACAAAACACCGGTACCCGTATATCCCGCATCCCGAAAAAATCCCACTAAATTTATTACCTCGCACGTATAATTGCAGTGTGCACAAATCGCGCATAATTTGATTAATGACTGTGTCAAAACCACGCGTTTTTGCTGCATGTCTTTTGTCCGAAAACGAGCGTTCATGTACCACTATCCGATGTGTTGTGCACTCACTGGGATTATTCTCGTTTCGGAATCATCTATGTACACAACTTTTTATATTTTAATGTTATCGTTAAGTTTGCACTACTCGTATAGACTCTATACTCGTATTACACACTATCCTCGTATAGACTCTCTTTTTCCGGCCCTTATCCCAAACTATGTGGGTTCGGCACAACATGTTCTTTGCTTCCACTCTTTTCTGTTAGCCGTTATCTGAACATTTACACCTTTTTTACTATATCATCTTTTACACTCTTAGTTTCCAAAGTGGTGTACCCCAGGTGGACGTTGGCGTGCAAAAAATGGGGGTTTACAATTCGTAAGCGGGGGTCTACGAAAATTTATTTCCTTTCGATAGTGAAGAACTAAAATGTTCGCTTGACTTCACCTATCTATGGAGGCAGATAATATTTTAAGATACTCAGCGACTGTTACTTGTAAAAATTGCATATTCCATATTCAGTACAAGGTATGGAGACGTACAAAGCGCCGCTGCTGCCGCCGCCACCATCCACAATGCTTGTTCAGACGTGCAAAGGGACGAAATACAACCTGTGGTGTATGTGCTTGCAATCTTGGATGAACTTGATTCTTCACCAATATAAATACGAATGCCAAGGATGAACGTTACTGATTTGATTTCGGAATTTGAAAAGAAAACTAAAGTGAATCGATGTTAGTGTTTGCCTGTGTCAGAAAAAGTAAGAATTTAACTGCCTATTTGTTATACATACTTTTATTTTATGTTGTAGGTAATACGTCTATTTGTATGGTAGGTACCTACATAGGTATTAAAAATTAAATACTGAACAGAATTATTATTAGAACATAAAAGAACAAAAAGCCGAGAAAATTTAAACTTTTTATTCTCTCTTTTTGTCCCTACTTTATTAGTAATTTTTTTACCCGACTGTGTGGTGGTACATTAAAGGAGAGATATATTATGATTGACCTGCATGATTGTAAATATTTCAGGTTCCTAATGCTAAAAGACTTAATTAAATATATTTTTATAAATTTTACGCGTCTTTACGTATCCATAACGCGCATCAAAGTAATAAATAAATAATTAAAATCGCGGAGTTTTGATATCAAAATATTATTTAAAAGTATTTTCTATCAAATTTACAGAAATATATCAAAATATATTTATGAAAAATTGTTTTACATTACATTAAAATCGGTTAAGCGTATTCATAAAACTATAAACTCTATTATGGATTAAGATCCTTAATTGAGTTTTATGAAGCGATTTATTGCTTTTAATAATTAGAATCAGTTTACCGCCAGTACTTTGTTTTATTGCAATAATTAATTAGGTAATCTTATTCTATTAAAATATCCATATCTTGTTGAGTAAGAATGCCTTATGATTACTAAAACAAAGTTTTTTTTTTATTTACAGGTAGGTAACTGATACGAAACATGGCTGAATCTAAGTAGAAATGTCGACAGTATAGTGTTGATTATTTAAAATTTGGTTTTCTTCTATTATAAGCAGACAAGCGATTGCCCATGTGTCTTTTATGCAAAAAATTTTGCGCAATGACTGTATGAAACCATCGAAGCTCGAAGATCATCTAAGAAGGTGTCATCTTGGTAAAATAGGGAAAGATCTGAAATATTTTCAAGCATTGAAGGAAAAATATGAAAAGAGACCCACCATGCACAGTATGTACGCTTTAACATCTTTATAAGACTTCCAACGATTGCTCTTACATACCAAAGTACGCTAGTTGTCGAAAGGTCCATGTTTAACAAGTTATACTCACTTTTTGAAACAGTTTTAGAGTTTCTGGAAAGTAAAGATCCAGATATAAAATAAAATCTGATCAATTTAAAATTATTTACGTTTTGTACGATTAATTACGAAAGTAATTACGCGAATTTGACAGATTTGTTCAAAAAATTTAATGATATTAACTTGCAATTACAAAGGGACGTCTTCAATTTAATAAAAACAAGGGTGTAAGATTATCATGGAAAATTTAAATTTATGAAGAAAAATATTATTCGATGCGTTTTTAATTTTTCCAGTTTTCAAACTTGTCACACGTAGAATTCCTTGATGAGGATATTCAGACATACGTTCAACATTTAATTGTCCTGCATGATGACTTCAAAATCAGATTTTAAGATATTCTGACGATGGAAATATCACCATGGATCATAAATCCATTTGATAAAACGGAAGTGGAAAAGGCGATATTACAAGAGGAGCTACTCGAGCTTGTCAAGTCGATTTAAACATAATCCGAAACGGTAAAAATCCCAGTAATGGACATGTGTTCCGTCATCCATCAGCGCCGACAGATGTCGCCGAGTGGACGGCATTTGTTTCCATAAGAGTTATAGCTTAGTTTATTCAATATAGCTCAATTCGGTGTGGTCTCCGAGAGTTCCGTGTTCAGTAGATATACTCTGCCATGATAGCTGAGATTAAGTAAATGGTTATTCCCATATGTTGCTTGAATCGCTTAAAAAATCAGCGCTGGCTGCATTAAGGTCTCATGCTTACTCCAACTACAGAGATTGGAGGGTGTTGAGTAGAACCAAAACAGAACATCTATTTTGCGACTTTGGTAGAACTCCCGCCTTCACTCCGATTATCTTTGGAGATGTGTCTCGGCTGGTACTGGAAGTTGGAATAACAACTTCCGGTATCTTGAATCATTAATTCAAAACGACTGTGAGATAGGCCGGGATATGGAAAATAGAGTGAATAAAATGGTGATAGGTTTCGGGTACAATTTGTGACAATCAAACAAGTGAAATAAGGTACAAGAGTGGCACTTAAGCTGAAAGGTAAAAACTATAATTCCGTAATAAGGTCTGTCGTTTTGTATGGATCGTAATGCTGGTTAACAAACGAGAAAGATGAAAGGGTGTTACATGCTGCAGAGATTTAAATACTCTGATGGATGTGTGGAGTTACGAAAATTTATAAAATTAAAAATGGGTACTCATACCATATATTAGAGGAAGTATGAAAGTAGCAACAGTGGTTGAAAAACTTAAAAATAATAGAATACGGTGTTTTGGCCATAGAATAGGGGAATACTACTGGGAGTAATTCCATATAACAAGAAAATGATAGAAATAAAAGAGGATGGATACAGGAGGAGAGGTAGACCCAAGAAAAAATTGATGGATTACGTAAAAGAAGATAAGGTGAAAAAGGATATGATTGTTGAAAATATGGCTAACAAAGGAAAGAGAGAACATGTTTTGCCGATCTCATACAATGTGGGTTAAGGGCAGGAAGAAGAAGCTAACTGAAACTACGAGTATATTGACACTTCCGGAAAACCCTCTTTTCTTAACAAAAGCCACGGAAAAATAACAATCCATCCCACTCTTGGGCTTAGGTCCAATGTGGATTAACGAGTTATACATACTGGCAATCTTGGTATACCTACAGGTTTCCTTGCAAAATTTTACTTCATAGTCACTACCTGTCAATTATAATATTCAGCGATAAAAGCTGCATTCCATCGTAGGACTCAAAAGCTATGTTACCTATGGAGTAGATAGACTTTTGCTGGTTTGTAGACAGTCAAGTAAATGCTTCTTTCAGATTTTTCCTTCAGGGTTTCAATGTGGAAGAGAAACCAAAAAAAAGAAGTGGCCAACTCTCTAGAACTGGAGAACTCTCGGATTTAGAATTTGTCAGCGAGTTTGTTCACTTCGGATTCTTATTGACTGACCAAGGAGGAAGTATATATATATCTATATCAGAGATAAAAAGAGCACAAATGGGCAAAGCTGCAATGACCAAGCTGACACGTATATGGCAAGATCGAAAGGTCTCCAACGTGACCAAAATGACACTAGTCCGAACATTGGTATTTTCAATTTTTCTCTACGGGGCTAAATCATAGACAAGTGTTGAAGACGAATACTCCGTATACCTTGGACGGCCAAAAAAAAATCTATGCTGGACCAGGTTCGAATTAAAGTCAGGCTCTCAACAATCTGTTATCGGAAGATTGTTGGGTAATTTGATCACATTGACCGACGACAGCCCGATAATTTGGATAAGCTGATCATGACGAGAAAGTTGGAAGGAAAGCGACCCCGCGACCGATTACCTGACCGCTGGTGTGATCAATTAACCGCCCTCACTGGACTTCCAATAGCAACCGCTATTCGAGAAGCTGAGGACCGGACGAAGTGGAAACAGCTTACGGGACAGACCACGGGTGATTTTCAAGGACACGACCTTTATCAATGAATAATTCGACTAAAAAGAAGAGATTTTATTTAGTTTAGCTCCATGATCGGAAATATTTATCTTCGTGCAGAAGCCGATAAAGAATACTGGCGCCTGCGGCTGGGGGCGGCCTTTAGGAAAAGGCGACAAAACAACCCTAGGGAGCCAAGCCAAACCAGTCTGGATGACAACTACCCTTGGTCTATAAGTATGTTATCATATTAATCTTGTGATATTTACCAGCATTAGTGACGCAGGTCACCTATATTCGGATAGCAACACGTTCACGGTATTGTAAACTCCTATAGGCGTACCTATTAAGTGAACCGTCAGTCAGTCTATTGTTCCTGAGCGATCAAAAAACTAAACAATTACATCTTTCAGATTTTTCCACATATTAAATTTATTTTCTTTTGGCTCCTTGATCGGGTAAAGAAAGCACGATATAGCTTCGATGAAAATAGAGATGTAAAAGTTACCGCTGGGTTAATACCTACTCAGCATCAAACTTCGAGCTCTGAAGAGATTTAACTGCAAAGAACTTTAGATACAACCGGCATGAATCAAGAAAAAAGACGGTGTAGTTTATAAATATTTTATTAATGTCATCAACAGGTTTCAATAAATACAGTCCGATAATTTCTACTGAAACGCCGCCTCGTGTGGCTTCGATCGCTCTCTGGACAAATGAGGGGGCGCTCCGACATCAATCCACTTATTACGGAGCTCCAGTAAATCATTTATTGTGCCGAATCCGGGCTATTTACTCAACGACGGGTCGCTGGCATCCATCGCTCAGAGGCTTGTCGAGATTCGGACTACTTCCAGCTAAGTAAATCGTTTATTTCTCAGAGTCATTCAGATGTTTTAAGATAGTGGTCGGCTACCTTATCATCCAAAAGAGACAACTATAATAATACACAATTGAAATTTATTCGAAGAGCCATTTTTTTAACATAATTACACTTTACTAGGAGACATTATTAAGTAATTCCGAGCCTGGACTAAACGTTTCGCGGAAGAGCTGTTGCCTGGGCGTCAGAGTTGCGGGTTGCCGACCACTGTTTTAAGATGTCAACTATTTGTTATTTTTTTCAATCTTTTCTGATGTGGAAATGCTCGATGCATACACTACCGCTTGGCTGCACGCGGCGAGGTAGCCTGGGACTTCCACGTAATAAGTCCGTACGGGGATACGCCCCCCCCCCTTCCACATTTAACAAAGGGACGCACTTCATAGGTATACCAAATAAATAATGCTGCACTCTGTTAAACGAAGAATAACATTCTGACGCATGGGTTCCCTTACGGCATGGGGTAAAGCCGGGAATCCTATTGAGTCATTGGGTAAGAAATTTAAACCTATAGAAGTATTCGAGAGCAAGTCTTTGGCTCCAGAGAAAATCTTGGATATATTTGGAATGAGCTTTCAGCTGAGGTTTTACCGTCGCAGTACGATATGTGATTTAAAAAAAAAGTGGTATCAATTTTTTTTTTCAGGCCGGTAGCGCATTTGCAATGCCCCTGATATTGAAAACGCTCATAGGTAACGGTGACAGCATGCAATTATGTGATACATTTGCTAGTCTGCGAAAGCACTATTATTAGAAACACTATTTTTAGATTGAAAAAATAATAGTAACAATTTAATAATAATTTTAATACTACAAAATATATTCTGGAAATTTCAAAATATATCAACAATACTAAATCTAAAAACCAAAACAGTTTAAAAATCATGCGAAACCATGACAAACAATAAGCAGCCTGTCACCACGTAACCACGGTTTAAATCCCCGAAAAGGTATTACTCAACTCGACGTCTTAACTCCAGTGGAACCCCGCCTTAATCACAATAATGACGTCATCCATCGCCATTTAGGCACCACGTCTACTCTCAAACATAACCGGAACGATCTGAATAACTATATTAGTATAGATTGCTTGTTCTTGATTCTAACCATAATACAACTTGCATGGGAAACCGCTATGGATAACGTGCTACTATAAATTGTAGGGACGGCAGGTGACGGACAGACTGTCAGTCAAACCCTTAAAAGCGAACGTGAGTTGCTACAGGTAGTGGGTGTATACGGAACTCAAATTGTTTTACAGCCGCAACTCAATCACTGAGTGCCTTCGTTTAAGGGGTTATTATGCAGTTGCAAGGCTAAAAAAGACGTATTTTTGTGAATTTAATAAATAAATAAATAAAATAAATTTAAGAATAAAATAGTGCGTCGATCATATAAAAATAATTATGTGCACCGCTCCTGTAGATAATGTCCCGAACAACCTCTAAAAAAGGCGCTTGGTAGTGATCTAATTTCGGCGGTTTGGATTATCTGAAATCAAAAAATATGTAGATACTTCTAAAAGATAAATTAATGCAGGTATTGAACGAAGGAATAATAAAAATTTTGATTTTTGACAAAAAGGCGTCTATTTGAAAAAAAATTTCATTTTTGTCTGAAATTTTCGCTCCAAATTGTTAAAAAAAAATAGTAATATTTTTTTAAATCTTATTCCTTCGTTCAATACCTGAAGAATATATCTAAGAAAACTATGTAAACATTTGAATCCGATCGGTTGAGCCATTTCTGAGAAATCGAGATCACCGACTTTGAAAATACAGTTTTGAGAAAAACGCGTTTTTCGAAAAATTTCAAAACTAGTTTACACATAGTTAAAAAAATTATTCTTCAACTCACATGGTATCATCTATTCCAGGACCATAAGAGAGACCTTCTGCAGTATTGGTAGCTTCTAATGAGACCAGCTGGTGTTGTCGTCGAACCATTCTTCCTTCTCGTGTGCTCCCATGTGCTTTCGCGTCGGAGATCATCACACGCTCTGCGTCCTCTTTGTCAACATAAGCATGGGCTGCGGTGCCTAATGCAAGTACTAATGCACTCATAAAGTACAATACTGATTTTGTACCTTCATTAAACATTCCAGCTGCAATGTATGCAACCATTTTTGGAATTATTTTCCATATTAATTGATTATAACTCTCATTATTGTTTTGTGTAAATCCACCAACACGCCTTTCCAATAATTTTACGTTTCTAAAGTCTTCATAATTTGGTTATATATAATATCATAATTATCATAGTTAGCATAATCATAATATTTATTTGTTGTTTGTTATGCAGGTCTGTTTACAAATGATGTCAGTTTATAAATTCTTCCCAGTGCATTTTTGCCCCCAAGCGTACAAATATATATTATTATTTGGAAAATTAATTAACTACTTCACAATAAATTCTTAGTTCTAAAAACTTTCATATATTATTAATTTATATTAATTATAATCGTCATTCAAAAATTCCATTATACTATAGTAACATTTCTCAATTAAGAATAATTTTAATTTTCTTTTAAAATTTGCCATGTCAAGATTTTTAAAACTATTGGGTAATTTATTAAAAAAATTTGGTGCCATACCAAATATACTTTTGCTGGATAGGGATGTATTCATTGAGTTTGTTATTAACTTATTTTTATGTCTTTCATTATATTTTTGTTGATCTCAGAATTTCGGAAAGCTGTTTGGATTACATTTAACAAATAATGCTACCTCATATAAATATAGACCAGTTAGAGTTAAAATATTCATATTCCTAAAATGGGGTTTACAGCTATCGATAAGTTTAATATTACATATTGCTCTTATGCACCTCTTCTGTGATCGAAATACATCTTCTTTGTTACTTGAGTTGCCCCAGAAGATTATACCGTAGCGCAGTATAGAATCAACACTTCCGTAATATGCTGTCAGAGCTGTATCACAATTGACTACTTTTCTTAGGTGATAGAGAGCATATGAAAGACTATTTACTCTCTTAGTTATATTATTTGTATGCTCGTTCCGAGTCAACTTTCTGTCAATGTGTATTCCTAAAAACTTTATAGAATTAATTTCATTAATTATGTCATCACCATAAATTATGTCAAATTTTGAATCATTAGTGCGCTGTTTAAAGTGCATTATTTTAGTTTTATTTATATTTATACTTAAATTATTCCATTGCAGCCATTTTATTATGTCAATTAATACATTATTTATAATTTCTACATAGTCATTGTTTTGTTTGTGTATAATCACTGTGCTGTCATCTGCAAAAAGGGTCATAGGGAATTCAGTGCATTTAGGGATATCATTAATATAACACAGAAATAGTAGCGGTCCCAATACACTTCCTTGGGGTACTCCATATAGAATTATACGCGATTTGGACTTATACTTTCTCTCTATTCTTTTCTTTATATCAAGTCTTGTTATTTCAGTTATTTGTTTCCTATTAGATAGATATGACTTTATTAAGTCTAGTGCATTTCCTCTGATTCCGAACTGCTCTAGTTTATATAAGAGTGTGTTATGGTCTACACAGTCAAAGGCTTTACTCATATCCATATACATAGCACAAACCGGTATCCTTTTGTCAACTTTTTCAATTACCTTATACAAAAACTCAAATATTGCTAGATTTGTGGATTTTCCCTTACGGAAACCTTTTTGTTCCTTGCTTAAAATTTCATTTTTTTCTAGGTAAGCATAAATTCTTTCTTAAATACACTTTTCAAATATTTTAGAGAATATTGGCAATAATGCAACCGGTCTGTAATTACTTAATGTCTCTTTATTCCCTTTCTTATATAAAGGTTTTATAATAGATGTTTTCAATTCTTCTGGAAAAGTACCTTGTTCCATACACAAATTAAATATGTGTAACAGTGGTAAACTGATAATATCTTTAACATGCTTAATAACTTTTGATTTCAGCTGGTAAAGTTGGATAATCATGGGTGTAAGAAGATAATGTGTCTGTTGCTAGCTCTTGCTGCCAACTACACTATGAACCTTCTCCATCTGGGCACATTTCGTTTTGAAACTTCTCATCAGTCAAACAATAGTGATTCTATGAATAATATGTATACATATTATTCACAGAATCACAATTTCTCCTTATTGCCAAACCATAGTAAACTGTAAGCTTATCTATTAGCTTATTCGTGAGTTTACCTTTCCCTGAAAGTACTTTTTGCATTTTTTCCCGCCTTTTTTAACTGTTTCTATATTTTATTTTACTAGCTCGCGGGGTCGTGAACCCATTCTCTTGTGAACATGCCCCATACATTCTTTTTTGACATCTTCAACTCCGGTTCTTATTCTACCTGCTTTCTAACACTCTGACGTGGCCTTAAAAATTCAGTCAGATATATTCCCGAAAATATTTATCGAATTGGCTACAAATTTCAGATTTACTTAAATATATGAACATTCCGAAAAAGAAAAACTAAACCATTTTTTGAAAATTGTTTCTGCGTATAACCTCATAAATATGTCTTTTGTTCTATGCAATGCGATGCTTATCACTCAGTAGCATGTACGGCACGCGGTGCCAGGTGCTAAAGTTGTTTATATTAATTATACATATTATTTACTATATTAAAAATTACTCTAGCGAACAGCTGACTTTAGCTTATTTGCTTTTAATTTTGTTTATTTTGATCTTGCTTATTTTTATTTAATTTTTTAAGCATTAATAATATACATATTATTCGTATAATATTTAAATTGAAAACCAATAAAATTTAAATAATTGGAGTGTAATTAATTTTTAAATTATACTTAAAAGCCAGTTTTATTCAGCATACTTGCAGCTGGCCGCTACCGAAATTATCATGCTATTTATAGTAATAGGGCTATTAACACTTACTGTACACAGTGGGTGACAATTGTGACAACCCATTTTATCAACTTAGGTTCACTTAGGTTTCATTTGTGTCCCTTTCCTATGCCATTTAATCCCTCTATTCACAACATTTTCTATTCAAAACTTAGATAATAACTGGAATTTTTGTGGACGACCAAAAAATAAATCCACCAGAACAGCTAGTTTAGTAGAATCTATGTAAGTCGAATTTGAAGGAGGACGCCAATTTTGACTTATGTCAATGTTGTAAGGACACTCGACTTGTAGAGGTTAAGATTTGTTCCAACTAATTTTGAGTTAGAGATGTAAATTAAATAATAATGAGTTATAAGAAACAATGCTGTATATCGGTATATTCTTAAAGTCAATTTCGAGTTCAAGATACGGAGGTCTTATTTATGTTTTCGAGATATGGAGGGAAAATAATTACTGAATTTATTTAATTCGACTTATAGGGGTTCAGATTTCAAGCAACGGAGATTTAGTAGGTTGAAAGGAAGGGAATACAGTATTTTTTTTGAGTTTGGGAGGTTTTCGACATATGGGGGTGCGAATTTCAGAGGTTCTACTGTAGTTATTTTTTCAAACTGATAATTTCAAGTTCTAAATCATTTGATTTGTGAATAGTATTTAATGCTAAAATTATCGTAATAATATTGTTTTCCATTAATTTCTGAAAACTAAATGTAGGCTGACCAGTTTTCATCCCGTATTTGCTCACCCCTTTCGGTGTTTTGAACAAGACAAACGTCCCGGGGCCCAAGCGCTGTCTGTCACTGTACTCCTAATAATGGCGACTAATTAATATGACGTTTTGTTTTATATCATCAAATTCATGAAAACCACAACCGCCGGGGAAAGGGGTGGAATTTCCAAGAGGTATACTTTGATTTATGCGACTGTCATGCCTTTATCTATTATTATATTATATATTTTATTTAAGAATCTTATTTGTTTGTTTGAACAAGAACACAAGAATCCGCTAATGTCATACAGAAAATGGTAACGTTCTTTCTTGTTCTGGTCAAATATTGTTCATTCATTTACAATTATATTACAACTAAAGTAAAAGAAGTAAACAGGAATAATGTTCTGCGCAGGGGCGGAGAAAGAATACTAACCTCTGCGGCCGGGTTCGGCCTGTCGTAAAAGGCGACAAAACAACCCACCCTAGCTACGTAATAGGGCCTCAAGCCCTGTTGGTCTTAAGTATGCCGCCTTAATAACCTTGTGTTCCGGCATTAGTGACCCAAATTCGTGAACTCTTATGGGACAGCAGCGTGTTCGCGGTGCCACTGGCGTTGCGAACACCAATCGGCGACGGTAACTGATAAATTCGAAGCGGGCTGTCAGCCTGTCTGCTGTCCTACACCAATAAAAAAAAAATACTTGAGATCATTGTCAATCTTTGGAATGTCTGAGTGCAGCTGTGGGACGTAAAGGACTGTTTTTTATTGTTATTATTATATGTATCATAATAATATGGCATTTAACTTAAATGTTCTTTGAAAAAGAGAAATATATAAGTGTTATGGAAACCGATTTCTTCACCCCCAAGTGACCGAAAAAGAAATTTATGAGCTAGAACCTAGATCGTAGTTCAGCAGGTTCTAGAATATGAGATTAACTTAGACTGAAATGACTGAAATGTATTTTATAGTAACAAAGACCAAATATAAACATTTTTGTCATTTATTTACTAGTAACCTTCCAATCTCTTTATCATTTATGCCATTCTATTAAAAATCTTCTCTTACCTGCCTATGCAGGTTCATAGTTATAAGTCAAGGAAAAAAATGTATACTAATGTATAAAAAATATTTTCAGACTACGTTTTAAAGTTCTGTACCATGTCAACGAGAATAACACCTCCTATACGAGGACGTCGTAAAAAGCAACGAATCTAACTGTAACAAATTCTACTGCGTACAGAATATGAAAGAGAATTTATCTATCAGTCTATGCACGTGAGTTATTAAAGGGCAGAGTGTACCCTAGGATGCCTAAATATACTGGAAAAATAAGTAACAGAGCACTCTAGTATCTATAATATGTCTAGTATCTATAACAGAATGTTATGTTATAGATACTAGACAATTACTTTCGACTGACTTTTTCAATTTCCCGCGCAGTGACTTTAAATGCAACACAGCTGCCGTCTACCACCATCTTTTAATAGACTACTGTCAAATTTTGAGTAAGCTGCGTCCTTTAGTTTGTGTTTGACAGCCATTCAAAGCAGACAACCACGTGAATTTTAACATAAATGGAAAAAAATTTATTTCATGTGTTGATTGAGCATTATTTTTTGCCTAAAAAAACCATTACGGAAACCAAGGAAAGACTTGATAAATACTATGGGGAACTCCGCACTATCAATTTAAATGGTTAAGAAGTTGGTTACTGAGATACTGAGTTCCGTTGTGGTCGTACTAGCACAAGTGACGCCGTACGTTCTCATCGATAATATTCATGGAATAATATTGGACGATCGGATAATAAAAGTACGTGAGGTGACTGAGGCTGTAGGCATCTCAACTGAGCGAGTGCATGACATTTTACATGAATATTTGGACATAGAAAGCTATCCGCGAGATGGGTGCCCCGATTGCTCACACTCCGTACCATAGACAATAAGCGCAACCATGTGACTAGTTCAAAGGAGTGTTTGGCGATGTTCAACCGCCATCCGGAGGAGTTTTTATAACGCTGTTATGTAAGCGTAGACGAAACATGGGTCCATTACAATATCCCAGAGACCAAGGAACAATCTTATCAGTGGGTTTCAACGGTGAAACGGGCACCAAAGAAGGCCAAGGTGGATCTGTCAGCCAACAAGGTCATGGCCACAGTTTTTTGGGATACACGCGATGTTGTTCATATAGATTACCTAGAGAAGGGTAAAACGATCACCGGCGAATATTATTCAGAGCTTTTAGACAGATTCGATATTGATTTAAAACAAAAACGGCCATATTGGCGAAAAAAAAGTGCTGTTCCATCAAAGCAATGCACGAGTGCACACGTGTGTAGTCACTATGGCAAAAATGCATAAATTGGGCAACGAACTGCTACCCCATCCAGCATATTCTCCAAATTTAGCCCCCTGCAACTATTTTCTTTCTCCAAACCTGAAGAAATGGCCGGGTGGTAAAAGATTTGGGTCGAATGAAGAGGTCATAACTGAAACGCCTATTCTGAGGGCCTTGAGAAAACCTATTATTTGGAACGAATAAAAAAATTGGAAAAACACTGGACTAAATGTATTGATCTAAAAGGAGATTATGTTGAAAAATAAAACACTATTTGACGAAAAAAGGTTTTTTAAATTCAAACAGTCACGAAGTTATCAAACAGGCCTTGTATATTCATTTCTTTTATAAATAAATACATATATATAAATATATATAATATTATTTATTTGTTTCAGTCTGGATGGTCCGAATAAATCAAACAAATTTGTTTCTGTAAAAATAACAGTCATATATTACAATTCCTTTATACTAATTATATGTTATATTTATACGTATAATTATACGTTACCTGTAAAAATAACAGAAACGACAATTAAAGTTGATTACTCGTCTCTCATAACTCTTGCTTTTCTATCTATTAATTAAATTATTTAAATCAAATCTGTAACGTAATAACGTAAATATTGTTTACTTTTTTGTAGGCAAATGTCATGTGTCACACTTCTATGACACATGACATTAAGCGCGTTAAATCAATAGGGATTATGTCCTGGTTACACAACCTAACCATAATACAATAACATTAAAGAGATGATATTCTCTTTACATCTCCCCTCCACGATATGAAAATTGCATAATTTTTCAATCAGCTTCAACTTCAAACATTGGAATTAGTTTTGTCACGTGGAATAGACTCGTGTCTTGATTTCTTTTTCCAGTTTTTATTTTATAAATTGAGTTTGAAATTTTTTCTTCTATTATATATGGGCCGATTCTTAGTTCTTCTAGCTTTTTCCTATTGAGTTTGTTTCCATTCTCTATGAATACCATATCTCCTTCGTTGAATTCATGGTGTCTTCTGTTTCTATTAAATAAACTTTCGTTATACTTATGTGATCTCTGTGTTCTTTCTAATGCTAATTTCTTATCTCTTATCCAGTCTTCTCCGTTTTTCTTTCTTTTTAACTCTTCTGGTATGTTACTGGTGTCTGTGCCATATAATAGATACTCTGGTGTAAATCCCGTTATTGTATGTTCTAGTATATTATACTTATTCACACATTCTCTCGCTATCGATGTCCATGCTCTATTCTTTTTCTCTTCGTTTATTTTACATCTTATTTTATTTACTAATGTCTGATTCAGTCTTTCATTCAGACCATTAGAAAATGGTGCATTTATTGCAGTAAAAATTAATTGCACTCCTTTATTTTTTAAATAATCTTTAAATTCTTTCGAATTTATTCCAGGATATTGGTCCGTTAAGATTGTTCCGATGTTTTCTATGTCTAACACAGTTTGAATTAGTTTTATAAAATCAGCGGCGTTTTGAGTTCTTGATGTTGAAATGAACGCATATCTCGTGAAATGATCAACAAGTAAATGAATATATTTTTTTGTTGATCTAGTGCTTCCAAATCCTCCAATTGTATCTATGGACATAATTTCGAAAGCTTTGGTCGCTGGTCCTAATTGTGACATTGAGCCGAATTTATGTTGCCCTCTTGACTTATTCTTAATACATATATAACATTCTTTACAAATTTTTTTTATATTCTTCACTAAATTTTTAGCAGTATAATATGGACATATTTTCATTTGTGTTTGTGTTATTCCTGTGTGACACCATTCCTTGTGTATTTTATTAATTAAATCAATACTGAATTTTTCTGATAATATGATTTTCTCTCTTTTCTTCACTTTTTTATAATATATTCCGTTTTTCTCTATTAATTTTTCTTTTTTATTCTGTAATAGTATATTATTCATCTGATCTAATTTTATTTCATCTATTTCAATAAAATTTACCGTTTTTAATAAATCCTCTTCTTCTGTATTTGATTCTAGAACAGGGTTTCTACTCAAGCAGTCCGCTTCTTTATTATCTTTACCTGGGACGTATATAATTTTAAAATCGTATTGAGATAGATAGTGACTTAGATCGCCCAATTCTTCGTCTGTTCGTGCTTTTATATTCATATTTTCCAGTGGTTTGTGGTCAGAGTATATTTCGAAGTATCTCCCTATCAGCCAGTGTTGCCAGTACTTTATTGCCTCTTTTATAGCTAAGCATTCAAGATAAATAGCTTTTTTTCTTTTTTGCGTTTCATTAAGTTTCTTTGAGAAGTAGGCCACAGGTTTTTCTTTTCCATCCTCTTGTGTTTGTTTTAGTATTGCGCCTATACCTTCAAGTGATGCATCTGTATATATCTTGATTGGAAGGTCTTTGTCGAATATCTCCAACACTGGTTGGGAACATAGCATTTCTTTTATCTTTCTGAAAGATTTTTCACAATCCTCTGTCCATATAAATTTTACATTTTTTTTTAATAGTTGATGTAATGGATCTAGTAATATTGAGCTCTTTTCTATATATTCATGGTAAAAATTTATTTTCCCCAGAAATTGTCTAATTTGCTTTTGTGTAGTAGGAATTGGGAAATTTTTTATTGACGTTATGTTGTCTTTCAACGGTTTAACCGTATTTTCTCCTATTACATGTCCTAAATATCTAACCGAACTAGCAGCGAATGTACACTTTTTAAATTTTAACCTGAGTCCTTCTTTTTTTATTGCATTTAATAATTTTTCAATATGATTTAGATGTTCTTCAAACGTCGGTGAGTGTATTAAGATATCGTCTATATAGTTCACTGAAAATTCAGTTAGTCCATATTTTCTTAATATGCTACTCAGAATTCGTTGAAATATAGCTGGAGACGTTTTTAAGCCAAACGGTAGACATGTCCATTGATAGTGACCATCTTGTGTTACAAATCCCGTCTTCCTCCTATCCTCAATTCTTAGTGGTATTGACCAAAAAGCTGAGTTAATGTCCAGTTTCGTAAAGTATTTACAATTTCTGGCTCTTATTATTATATCATCTATTAAAGGGAATGGTTGTGCCTGAGGGACAATGTTTTTATTTAAATCTCTAAAGTCTATGCACAGACGTGTCTTTCCTTCATTTTTCTTATATGCTAGTGTGACGGGTGCAGCAAAAGGACTATAAGATTCTTCGATTAAATTCTTCTCTAGTAAGTTGGCTATTTGTTTCTCTATTTCTTTTTTGTCTTTTATATTACATCTATAGGGTCTTTTACTGCAGTATTTCTCCACTATTAAGTCAATTCTAGCTTCATATTCGTTAACAGTCCCAATATCATACTTGTTTTTCGCAAACACTGATTTGTTTTTATCTATCAATTTTTCTATCTTCATTTTTTTATCTTTATCTAAATGTTCTATATTTGTTTGAAATTCTTCTGTTTCCACGTGTTCATTAAAATTAATTGAACAATTTGTAACTTCACTTAATGTTATCTCTGGTTTTTCTAACTTTTTCTCTATTTTCTGTGAGATTTCTAAATTTTCATTCAACCTCAACTTAAACATAGGAATTAAGTCTAATCCTATTATAAAATCTTCAAAATCCTCTCTTTCAACTACATATATATCTACTATTTTTTCTATATCAAATATTTTTATTCTTATTCTTACCAATCCATTTGTCTGATTCACACCATTGACAGACCTCAAGAATATCTTGTTTAAATCTTCTCTATTCTCTTTTATTTTTATCCATTTCGAGTTTATCAAGGATACTTGAGAACCTGGATCATATGTTCCCATTATCTCTATCTGATTCTCAACTAGTAGCTTAAGTCTGATCAATGGTGTGACTATTAGTTTTTTTTTTCTGTATTTAAATTTACTTCTATTACTGAATTGCTTCCTATAGCTTTAGGTTTCTCTTTTTTCTCTAGTTTAAACCAGCATTTTTCTTCTGGATGATATCTTATACCTTTACCCATGTTTTCACATGTCATACATGGTTTCTTTTCTTCATTTCTGAATTTATGTTCTGGTTTACATTCTTTTTTAAATGTTTTCTTTTTATTTATTATCCCTTCAAGCTTCTGTAATTCATTTATTAAATCTTTTGTATTTTCTATTTCATCTCTGGCGATCTTCTCTCTAATAAATTCTGGCAACCCAAATGCAATTCTATCTATCATTGTATCAGCGTCCATGTCCTTATTTATTTCTAATAATAATCGTTCTTTCTTTATTGCATATTGTACTATTGAACCTTCTTTGTATTTAAAATAATGAGCATATGTCCTGCTACTCCATCCCTTACCTGAAAAGGTTTCTATTAATATCTGTTTCCACGTATTCCAATTGTTTTCATGTTCTCCTTTTATTACAGTAGAAGTATACCAATCTTGGCAAGTTGCATCTAAAAATATTCTTAATAATTCTATTTTAGTTTTATCTTTTTCTATTTTAAATCTTCCACACTCTTTTTCGAATATATGTAACCATTGTCTAACATTAGATGTTTTATAATTAAATTTTTCTAATACAAATTTATCTACAATATATTTTAAGTTTTTTTCTTCTTCGTGTTTTTCTGATTTTTCAATTAATTTTTCTAATATTTTTTCCAAGCTCGAGTTTTCTTTAATATTCTCTTGAAGTGTTTGTTTTAAATATTTCCCTCCAAACTGGATATTTCCTTCATCATCTAAATATATCTTTTCTAATTCTTTTGAAATTTTTATCCATATTTTTAACTCATCATGCCTTTTTCCTAATGAATTTTTTACCTTTTTGAAAGTCTCCGTCTTTGTCAACTCTTCATGATAATCTGCATACATGAGGTCATCTGGTATAACATATTTTTCCCCTTGTTCTGTGACAATTGAGGTTACAGCTACTACTGTAGTTTTACAGTCCTTTGGAGAAGCCACAGCTCTGAACTCGAATTGCAATTTCATTTTGTGACGAAAATTGTCGTTTTATAATATTATTTATTTGTTTCAGTCTGGATGGTCCGAATAAATCAAACAAATTTGTTTCTGTAAAAATAACAGTCATATATTACAATTCCTTTATACTAATTATATGTTATATTTATACGTATAATTATACGTTACCTGTAAAAATAACAGAAACGACAATTAAAGTTGATTACTCGTCTCTCATAACTCTTGCTTTTCTATCTATTAATTAAATTATTTAAATCAAATCTGTAACGTAATAACGTAAATATTGTTTACTTTTTTGTAGGCAAATGTCATGTGTCACACTTCTATGACACATGACATTAAGCGCGTTAAATCAATAGGGATTATGTCCTGGTTACACAACCTAACCATAATACAATAACATTAAAGAGATGATATTCTCTTTACATATATATATATATATATATATATATATATATATATATATATATATATATATATATATATATATATATATATAAATATATATATTATATTTCAGACTCAGGAATAGTACCCTTGCAAGTTGACGTGCGAAATCCGTTGTTGAGGTCGGCAAATGCTTGTCAGAATTTATAAAGATGAAACACTGTTCATCATAATATACTACATTGATTATTTCTTTGCTTCAAGATCAGCCATATTATTTATATCACCGAAATTAATGAAAACCACGACCCCACACCCCTCCTGCAAGGGGGGAGGTGTACGATTTATGGCACGAGCCCCGCCAGAGATGGATAGTTTGATTTATAGGCTGTTTATCATCTTTTTATGGCTAACGCAATAATAGCATGTTGCTTTTTGTTTAATTATTATTTCAGCTTTTTTGTTGTAATGCAACTAATGTTGGGAAACGAATTAGAGTTGTTCAACGACTTGTTTCCTTACTTTTAATTGTAAAATTATCAGTACTCTGTATTATATGAAATACAGTAGTCTTGTAGTTCTCTCTTAACAACTATGAATATACTATGATAATACACATAGCACCAGCCATTTCCGTGGTAAGTAACGGAGCGCTTGTTAATACAACAAACAATACAAACTTGTCAATAGACAACTGATGTTTGTGTACTTTTTTTTCGGCTTAGAAAACTATTACTCTTGCAAGTTATGCGACCTTATTAACTGAACATTTCGCACGCTTAATCATAAACTGATCTAACTCAAAAAACCTGTTTTTTGGGAAATTGCAAAAAACGTTTTGTCATTTACTACTTATGCCATATGTTGACTTATAACTAAATAGCCGTAATTCAGTGTGGGAAAGAGATATCGAAATAAATCTTAGTTTGGCCGATAGAGGGCGTCGATACAATGCTGCCCGTTATATTATCTCACTTTAGACCTAAATCGTAATCGGTCAGTTTATGATTAAGCATGCGATTTATTTATAATTTAGTTGTAGATAATTATAGATTAAATATTAGGATAGTTCGTTTAATGATCACTACAATACTAGAAATTATATAATAAAATATAAGAAATAAAGAAAATTGTAACTAAATAATAATAAACTTTATTAAGGCTTAGATTACGAATTTCACCAATTTATCTATCACATACAACGCTAATGAATTCCAATATATGTATTCATTTATTAAAGAAACGATATTTTGTTTTTAATGGGAAAATAAATGCCTCGGATCTCCGCAACGAGCTAATGAGACTATAAGTCCTCAATAACTATTCCCAAGCAAGGAAACACAGATTGATCGCGATCCCGTCTTGCCGTACTGTCGTCTCACGAGCAATAGTCCGATCGCACACACCTTGAGTGCCCTCAATGCTTTCCTGGATACAAATCATGATTATGACATTTTTGGGAATGATTGGAATAACTGTCTGACATTATTTATTTGTTTCTGTGAGACAATGTAAAACAATCGAGGACTTGACTTGTATTAATTGATAAATATCAATTATTATTAATTTAATGTAACTAGCAGCGGCTGTTTTAATTAATTTTAATAAATAAATAAAAATAAGATATAAGTAGTATATCCGTTGTATAGTATCAATAACACTATTATCTCTACGGCCTACTTTAATGATGCTGTATAATTAACATAGTATATTTATTTAAATATATTTATATTGGTTAGTTTCTCTGAGTGAATATATGTATTCAAATTGACAGTTCCATTCAATCATTTGTCAGTTTTACTAACATCAAATTATAGGGGTAAAAACCACATATGGGGAGAAGTTGAAAAAATGTCCAGCTGTACGCTACAAAGTTATAGTTGAAAAACTCGCCAAGATGCGGCGCTAGTGCACCTATAACGTATGCTATAAATGTAGCTGTAGATGAGACACTAGATATAGACACTAATAATTTTTTCGTTTTCCGTTAAAAGTTACACTAATGCTATTGTGGCGCCAGCTTAATTTAATGCATTTTGATGAACACTTTTCTAACGCAGATATAGTTTTCACTGTCTATACTTTCCATAGTTTAATTAGGTATATGTTTTATATGTTTTTTTATAGCTCTAAATATAACTTTTTTACTATTTGCGAACCCTATGACATGTATTGCTTGATTTAAATATATTATTATTATAAAATGTGTCTTGGAAATTGAATAGTCACAATAATTTTTTAATATTTTAATTTATTGTCATTTATCTAGGCAGTGTAATAATTTGTTTGTTATCAGTCTCCCATGCAAAATATATGATTAAAACTAAAAGAGGATGGCAGAAAGATGAAATATTGATGGATAACAAATTAAAAAAAAATGTATTGCTGTGATATAGCTGACATCAGAAGTCGATAGCTTTGATGACAAATATCAATCAAGGTTAGAATAGTTTATCCGTGCAGGGGCGGAGGAAGAATACCGACTACTGTGGCCGGAGTTGAGACTACGTGGTACGGCCCCAAGCACGTCTGGATGACGACCACTTTTGGTCTTAAGTATGCCACCATAATAACTTTGTTTTGTGTTCCGGCATTAGTGATCCAAGTTCCTGTACCCTTATGGGACTGCAGCGTGTTGGTGATGCCACTGGCGTTGCAAGCACCCATAGGTAACGGTAACTACTGTCCGTTTGCTGTCCGACAGCAATAAAAAAAATCTATATTCTTCTAGTAATAATGAATAACAATTTTATATCTAAAGGAGTTTGGGGATGTGAAATAAAATAAACATTTTAAAGTATGTAACATATATATTTCTTTGAGCTTTTAATTGCATTTTGAAATACAACATAAAATATTAAATAAGATTATTAAATTTGGTAAAATCAATTTTAACACCTTTTTTTAAGAATGAGCAAAATGTCTCTCAACAGAGCTAGCCGTATACATAATAGTTGTCGTACATATGTTTTAGTATTTCACATTATAATTTAAATGATAGTTTTTATCGATTTCTATTTCAAAAACAATATTCTAGACGTTAATGAACGTTTGTATTTAAATATCGAATGTTCGAATTACCGTTACATTTTGAATTTTTAAATTAAAACATTCTATAACGTTTAGATTTTTTATCGATTGATATTCTGAAACTTACATTAACCAGTTTACATTATTTCTATTTTTTTATTAAATATAAAAGAGCTTTTCACTCAAGTACCGTATAATACATCGTATATCTGTCGTTACAATTGGAAGAATATCAGTACAATCTGAATTTTCCTAACGTATACGAATTTTTGATTCTCCCTTGCTACGAATTCGTCTGCGTATATTATTCTTACAAATATCTGACGTCCACATATGCCCAAAGTTGTAAATCGTAGTAATTATTTAAGTATTTATGTGTCCTGCTTCTAGATCAAATCATACACACGGTATAAGATAACAAACGTAGTCTTCACACTGCCCTATTAATACCTTTGAATGGTAAACAATATTACAAAAGGATCATCAATCCTTCTTCTTCTTATACTTACAGTAAGTTGAGGCAGATAAATTCGTAGCATATGAAAGAAAAATTATCACTTTTTAAAATACAATGGTTGGTGTACAACCGAATGCGCTGATAAATGGTATACATATGTTCACAGACGTAGTTTTTTTTTTGTCTAAATTACTTAATTACTAGATAATAAAT
This sequence comes from Malacosoma neustria, assembly GCA_963693495.1. Classification (NCBI taxonomy): domain Eukaryota; kingdom Metazoa; phylum Arthropoda; class Insecta; order Lepidoptera; family Lasiocampidae; genus Malacosoma; species Malacosoma neustria. The sequence continues at coordinate 1,272,130 of OY856376.1, read as the reverse complement.
AGCATCGACGCGTATTCAGCGCCCTATAGCCTTTACACTAAAGTTTATAATATTGCATCAGATTAATATTTACACGAACTGAAATGTTTGAGATTGAATCTCTGAGATTATTTATCGACGGACCTCTTTCTTCGTTCAAAATCAAAATATACATAGAAAATAAACTAACTGCACTAAATGGTGTACATAACATATACAAAATACTGTACGCCGCGAGAGAACGATCTACACCGAATTGGCGTTGAAAATTGTTGGATATATATCATAATATTCATAAAGAGATCGAATCGAACAATTTCACTTAACATGTACCTTAATATTTACATATTTTCGAAATGGAATACGATGTACCGTGGAAGAAAGCCGATCGAATAAACGATCATCTAATATGTAATATTTTGAAAATATCCTCCTTACAATCTATAAAAATTGAACGTAAGACGTTTGGCGTATACTTAAGTCGCTATAATTTAATTACACTAACCGAGCTATGCGGTCTTACCTAATCAACTAAATAATCAAATTGGCAAAGAGTTTCGAAATACTTAGGCGTCGCGGCGGCGACCTAACCTTAGCAAGGTTAACGTAGCAAGATATGATATAACATCACAACTGATGGCTTCCTAAACGTATTTACTGGACAGCTGCTTCGCCAGCTCAGTGTACTTCAGGAATTTCGAATGGGGACTTTCGTCGAAGGACTGCGAGGGGCTGCGCGGATCTTGCGGGGACGCCGCGGTAGAGCCCCCACTCTTCGGAGCTCCAGGGGATGTAGACCCCGTGGGCGGCTTCAAAGGCACAGGCTCCGGCAGGGCTCCGTCTTTTACGAAATGCATTTTAGACAAATGGTGCCGATACGCGCCTTTCGATATGAATGGAGTGTCGCAGAGGGCGCACTTCATTATGGAATCTGTTACCACAGCGTCATTACAGGCCCAGCTGAAGGTTAAAATGCTAGGCGGACCCGCTGGGGACGGCGCGGGGGCGGGGGCACGTGAAGGGTTCGTTTCTGTTTTGTCGCATAACTTTTGTAAAGCGGCTAACGGATGACTTCCCCCGCGGCGGGATGAGCTCGGCTCGCTGGATGAGCCACCACCAGCCAGGTTGTCGAACATAGATGAAAGTGCTCCTAGGCTTGAGGCTGGCTTTCTATCTACACCAGGCGTATTGGCTGAACGGTCGCTGGATGGGCTGCGTGGGCTTGCAGCTGGACTTGGCCCTTCACTCTCCCTTTTAGGCACCGCTTTCATTTCTTCTCCGATTGAGCTGCTCGGTCGGAGCGGTTCATCTTCTTCTTCAATTTCAGTCTTAACTCGAACCGGTTGGTTACTCAAATCAACGCCATTTTCACGTTCTTCCTCCTCGACTTCTCGCTTTATCCGGATTTCTGGACGATCTTCAGATGCAGGAGTCTGGGAACCCCGAGTATCTGGTGTAGTACGCGGTGTCATGTGATAGGCATCTAACTTTCTATCGGGAGTTAGAGATTCTACTCTACTACCACCTCGTTCAGACATCGAGCTGGACTCACTACCGCTTCTCTCACGACGCCCATACCCTTGTTGGTGATGGTAATTTCTGAGCATATTCATAGTTTGGGGGTCAACTAAGGGTTTAGTGTAATCAACACTCTCATCTATACCTAGTCTTTTCAAGATGCTGGAGCCTATAGGAGCGTGAGATGCCCCTCCCGGCATGCCAGGTACTGAATGCCGCGACCGAGTGTCGAAGCTTTTTTCTATCAATTGTTCTATGGCGTTGAGTACCGATGGTGATGAGCTCTTATCGTTGCTGGCATTCGGATCTTTGGAACTAGGGGAAGAATCGTTCACTGAGGACGGGGAGCGGTGATGCGCAGAACCAGGTGACGGCAACTCGTCATTGATACTCTTGCGCCCGTCTCGGTTAGTCGGTGTAATATGGCCTGGCACGTCGGGTGGAATGATGTTGTTCGATAACAGAGCGCTCTTCAAAAAGTTCCTTTGGTTATTCGACACCGGTTGCCCTATACATTGTCTTATATGTTCTACAAACACAGCAGTCTCTATTTTATCACCGCATTTCTCGCAAGTGATTCGACTACCAGCACCAAAATCCCTAATGGGCTTGCCCATGGGCACGCCGTTCCCATCGCCATTTTTAAACTCATGTTGCGCTCTTTCCAGCTCAAGTAACTTACGAACTGGCAGAGATTTCTTTCTCTTCTCTCGTGTCTGCCGTCTCCTGCCACCGCTTTCGGTAATGGAGCGCATTATGTGCTCCTTGTAATGAGAATTCTTAACCATATGATTGCTCAGTTCTTTCAGCGAACTAAACGCTTGATCGCAAACTTTACAAGTTAATACCGCACTTACATGACTACTGGTTCCAGTGGTTGGAGGCATCGTATTATTAGTGCCTGGAGCAGCTGAATTCGACCCCTTGGCCTCCTCCGACGATTTCCATGAAATTATCTGTTCCTGAGATATAATATTCGTGTAATGCTGAGTTCTTTGCATGTGGCTAGTCATTTCAGCGAGAGATCTAAAGCTTTCAGCACACCACATACATTTTAAAATCTGCCTAGTTTGCTCTGCACCTTTGCCTAGCCAAACATCTTGACCGCGGACAAGTTTTCTGGGTATTGGCATATTTTCTTTAATGAGCATATTCAGATCGCTAGGATTTGGTTTGGAACCAGATGAAGAAGAGTTATGAGAAGGCGTTGAAGGCGAACTAGAAGGCGGCTGAAGAGAGGGTGGAATAGGTGCCCCAGTCGAAGGAGGTACTGGAACATTCACGCCACAATGCTTTGCTTCTTTCATATGAACTGTGAGATCGGCCAAAGAGTTGAAGCTTTTCTTGCACCAGACACATTTGAGTACATCCTTAGTCTGATCGGCGCCTTTATTCAGCCAATGGGACTGCCAAGCCGAGTGCCTGGCGGCAGCGTTTGGGGCCAAGCCCGCTCCTAAGGCAGCAGTTTGTACAGACCTAAATAATTCCTCACCCCCTAATCTACTTAACTCACTCATTTTTTCTAAGGCCTTTGTCGCATCGTTTGGGGTCGGAGCCCCATGCTTTAATTTACCATTCCAATCCCCAGGGACCCCACCTTTAGGTGAAAGACTGGCAGCTGCGACTGCGGCTGCAAAATATGGCAAATGAGGAGCCACCGGCGTAGACCAAGGACTAGGCGACGGTTTGAATTCAGCAGAGCGCGAACTTTTCCTAGTGGGCACAGGAGAAGGAGTATCCTCCGGACCCCGCTTTCTAGTACCAACTGAGAGGTCCAGCGGACCATTTTCATTCTTACTGAGATTAACGGCATCATCAACGTCTTCATCATCGGCGGGCGAATCGCTGCGCTTGGTGCTGAAGTCGAGGACGGCGTCTGGTCGCTCGGGGTCTGTCATGTCTTCTTGGCAGGTCATGAAGAGGCGGTGTTGGGCTGCAGCGGCGGCGGCGCCCAAGTAGGCGGCCACGGCTGCCGAGTGGGGCGGCAGGAGTGCGGCGGGGAGGGCGGCCGTCAGCGCGGCGGGCAAGGGCAGCCCGGCCCCGCTGCGACCCGAGTACACCGACTCGTTTGAGGGACAGCGCGGCGCGCCCGACGATTCCCGGGACAAACACCGCGGACTCTCCCTGTTGACAATATTTCACAATTTAGAATGACATAAACGCAGCCTTCAAAAAAATCTGTCAGTCACGCTTGCTCAAACAAAAAGGATAACTCGTTTAAGCAAATTGAATTCACCAGACAGGGGATTGACGTGATAAAATTAAATATTTTGCCGCAGATTTTACTCTTAAATCTTTTAATCTATCTTAAGGTTTCCTAAATATTTTGCATCTAAAATATCATTAAAAGTCGTAAATCAAAAAGTTACAGAATCTAGATCCAACGTAAATTGCCAATAAAGGCCAAAATAACTTCTGCCATTTCGGTTCAAACTAAAACAATGTCGAACAAAACTGGCCAATTAAGCGAATAGATGGCGATGAAAGTGTAAATAGGTTAAGACATCATAAAACAAATAAAATATAATGTTTCATCAATAATGACAATAAAACTGTGTGATCAACATTTATTGCCTGACATACGAGTACAGATTAAAATACTAAATCAATAATATAAAAATAATTATTCAGGGAATCAAGATAATAATCTGGTGATAAATGTGCATAGCACAATGGCCCCGAAAGGCCCTTATCGGTAATTTATGAACACAATAAATATATTATAAATATCGGAACGGGTTTCAGATAGCGTAGCTAAAAATCTATTTTAAATAATTTCGTCAACAATATTATCATTGAAAACGAAAATATATTAAACAATTTGGAACAAATAAAACTTTTTGTTTCTAAATCAATCATTATTAAATTCACATATCGTATTTATTCAATTCGATGTTATCTTTTATATATTCGAACAAATAATACTTAAGCAGGTGCTTAGTATTCTTATTGTTATTTTTCTTCGAATATTTTAATGAAATGTCACAAGATGTTTTTTTGTTTTCCAATTTATGTATCAGGTCAATAATTGAAAATTCATGAGATATATCTACGCACGTGAAACCAGAAGCACCACATAATAGCAATAATATTATCATAATTAACGTGGAAATGTTTCTTTAAGCGACAAAAATCTCGATTAAAGAACGCGAATAGACGAAGTGAATTAAATAAAACAATTGATACACTTGGTCAAACAATAAACCTACCTCACGTGGTCGGGCTCGACTATCATTCTGGAGGTAATGATTTCAGTTTGCCCCTGACGTATACGTCGAAACCATACGATCCATCAATAACAGACACTTTAACACATGAATTTAGTATCGGACAACGTTCAACTTCCTAAAATAATTGTTTCAGAACAACGTAAACACGTCGCGTAAGACGTATCGCGTCGGCGGCCCGGAGGGAAGTGCGGTGCCTGCGGCGGCAACGGCAGTCCCGCGTGGAATGAGACGCCGCGTGATTTACGACCCGCCTGCAGCGCCCTCGTCCCGCACTCTCCCCGCTAGACAGGGACAAGCGCCGCCCAGTTCAGCGGGCGCCCGAGCGCGACAGAGATGACGGTATATAATCCGCTGTGGGGGGTGGCGCTGCGTAATGCAAACGTGTGTACGATGCGCGAGGTGGACATGCAGTGACGGGCGATCGTTCCGATGACAGGCGACTGACACGGCGAAGCTACTCCGCATAGCTGACTCACGCTTCGCCAATGAAAAATGGACGAGCCGCACTTGACGGCCAATGAGCGGAATATAATTTTAATGATCCTGCTTACAGAATGAGCCAGAGAGAAAGGCTTGGGGGGGATTAAGTTGACGGGCTTGACGTCGTTGACAAGGAAATGGTGCGCAACAAAACGCCCGAGACGAGTCCTTTTAACGTGGCTAACGGACAGGGGACGGCGACGGATTTACGGGTATCATGGCCAGATTTCCTGCTTTGACAAAAGGAAAAATGTTTCCATTAGATGTTTATTTGTACAGTTTATTTACGTGGAAACGACGGACTAACGCGTCCCGGCGATGATATCCATGTCCTCGACAGTTTGTCAAGACCATTAGTTTAACAATAGAACTATACTGTACCTAACATAAATACGACTTCAGAAATAAATAACAATCTATTGCTAACGATAGATAAATAGTTATATCCAAAATTGCAAAGTCCGAAGTATGCTGTTTTCCTAGTTTTAATATAGTTCAGCCTTTTTGTATTGATGTCGCCGATTTTAGAACAAAAATTCTGAAATTAAAGATAGATTTGACAAAACTGACAATTGTAGTGTGACCTCACAACCCGCAAAGAAAAAGCGAAATGTTTGTGAAATGTCTCAAAATTTGTATTACCTATTACGGCGTACCTTGCGTTTCCCTAGAGAAGGGCTACTTCTGCCTTATTCTTATATCTGACCAAAACCAGAATATTTAAACAATTTTCCATTGGAATTTGATTTTATTGCTGAGTTACAGCAAACAGGCAGTCCACTTATGTAAAAGAAAGCAGTTACCGTCGCCTATGAACGTTTGCGACGCTAGGGGCCCATGAGCACATTGCTGTCCGCACAGGGTTACTGGATAACTAATACCGTAACACTACACAAGCATTATAATGGCATCATTCTTATAGACCAAGGATGGTTGCCATCCAGACGGGCTTGGGGCCCTACCACGAAACTATAGTTGTTTAGTCGCCTTTTACGACAGCTCGACCCTGGCCACAGGGGTCAGTATTACTCCACAACATATGTTCAATGTATTATCGATGCCTAACTTGAGGTACCTGATAGCTCTGTGATATTACACACCAGGTTCGAGTCAAAGATCACTGGTATGTGTAACCCACCAACCCGTATTGGACAATTAGGTGAGGTCCTAGCCCAGAAGTGGGACGTTTTGGACTAACACACAATTGCTGATGGGTGAATAAAAAAGAATCCTAACAACTTATCATTTGGCCCTTGATGTGTCCTCTTACAGTATCCTGGCATGTGTTTACGAACATATGCACGTCACACGTTTAGCATGGTGCGGGTCTATGACGGGCCTATTTAAATATTTCTGCAGTTATACACTGAAATTCAATTATTCATTGAAGACCACTTATCTGATGCATTTATATGAACCGTTACATATAGGTACAAGCAATGTAGGATAATTGACATAGCGCCAGTCCCAAAGTGAGCAGCAGAGCGCTTGTGTTATAGGACAACTGATACTTATATAATTTATTTATTAAATAAATATATATGTAAAAACATCCACCACCAAGATAGAAATGAAGCCATTACGTCAGCTGATGTCATCAGATGTAAACATCATACAGGTGACGAGAACAATGATATACAATATGTATTAGAACAATTCTCACTGCACCATCTAGTCCAAAAGTAGCATAGCATGTGTTATAGATTCTAGATAACTAATATATTACACTTCAATTTGAGAAAAGGAGAGGTAGACCAAAGAAAAGACGGATGTATTGTGTAAAAGATGATATGGCAAAAAAGGTGTGAATGTTCAGATGACTAATAGGGAAAAGTGGAAGAAGAGGACATGTAGTGCCGACCCCATACAGCTGGGATAAGGGCAGGAAGAAGACTTTACTTTTGTAAATAAATACATACTATAGGTAACTACGTAGCCGTTAGGCCACAGTATTAACGACTTCGAATCAAGTAGTGGTGCAATTATTGTGAATTTGTAGGCAATACAAAATCTACAATACAAAATACAAAAATCCTATATCTTTAAACGAGCAATTCTTGTGTGTGTATATACCTATATATATATATATATATATATATATATATATATATATATATATATATATATATATATATATATATATATATATATATATATATATATATATATATATATATATATATATATATATATATATATATATATATATATATATATATATATATATATATAAAATTGGAATCTAGGAATCGGCTCCAACAATTTTCATGAAATTTAGTATACGGGGGTTTCGGGGGCGATAAATCGATCTAGCTAGGAATCATTTCTAGAAAATGTCAAAAGGTGGCGTTTGAGTAGTCCCAATTTAAACTGAAAAATGACTCTTCCTGACATCTATCGGCGAATAATAATACTATTTTTTTTCAATTGCTTTAACGACACAACAACACTAAAGCTATTCCAGCAGATGGCGTTGTTAAGTAACACGAAGTCAATGAGTGTTTGCTTTGAGGTTAGACTAAGAAAATAAATTCTTAATTTCCAAAAAACACAATTTATAAAAAAATACCGAGCAAAGCTCGGTCATCCGGATATTATGTATTAAATCTATTTTAAAGTATTTTTTTTTTAGTTTTTTCCATAATTATTCTTTGACTTCATTCGAAAGTAAGCAGAGGAAATTAAGGAAAACGGTAACGAAAGATTGTTTAAAAATAAGGTCACTCGTTAAAAGTTTTCTCTGTTGAGGGGCGGAATACGAAAACTGACTCCTGTGGCCGGAGTCAACCTGTCATAAAAGACTAATAAAGACCCTGGCTGGGTGGTAGGGCTCCAAGCCCAACCGTATCGTAATGAAAGGACATTGTTTTATTGTAAAGTTAGTAATATTGAGCAGCATTTGTGTAGAGACTTCTTTGCGTCGTTGCATACCGTTTACTTAATGCAAATTTATTTTTAAGTAGCGAGTACGCAGTAGTAGTCTAAACGAAACTCCGATAGGAAAATCGTTCCGATACAAAATAACCATATAATCCGAATATTAATTATTAATTTATCTACATGTTAATATAATTTTCACGTAATCTAAGTCACTATAAAATTTAAATTTTGTTAAACAAAGATTAGGATCTTGGCAAAAATATTTTGATACTTCAATCACATGTTAATTGCCGATTGGATGATAGAGTAATAAATAATCAATTAATAATTAATTAAATAAACAATTATTATAATACATATGCTAGACGATTTTTGGAATTCAGATATTTTAAAACTACGTCTTAAGCACTTTTTAAATATACATGGCGTTTCTATTAGAGGAGAATATTAAAGATAACTAATGATAATAACTAATTATGATGAGCTGATAAATGATACTGAGGTGATGTCATTTCAATCGGACGTGCCCGTGAGGACGTTGACAGTGAGTTAACACGAGACTACGATGTCGTATTAGGAATATCTGTCTATATAACTTCCAATCAAATAGACGTTAATATATCTTTTTTTAAAGTCTGATATGTTCAAAATGATGACCAGAATAGCGTTAAATAAAGGTATAATCCTGATGCAGCAATTATTATCAACTCTTCAATATCAAACACAAGACGAGTAAAGTTTAACGCTGATTATTCTTGCTAACAATGAAAATTATAGAAATAAAAGAGGACGGATACAAGAGGAGAAGTAGAACAGGAAAAGATGGATTGCGTTAAAGAGAACGTGGTAAAATATTGAGTGTGTGAATATTGAGTTGACGGCTAAGAGAGGAGAGTGTTAAGGGCAAGAAAAAAGAAAAAGAAGATTCCTAATAACTTAATAATTGTTTAAAATGTAACAAATAATCACAAAAAGTCATCTTCCTGCTTTTATCCTTAAAACATCGCACATTAATCACAAATTACCTAAACTAGTGGTCGCCCAGGGGTCGAAATTCGACCATAATTCATTGAATTTTTAAGTTTGAACTTCATTAAGGTTATTTTGTCAAAAGCTATACCTCTATAATCCAAGGTTTCATCATACTTAGTTAATATGCCATTTTTCTATATCAGTTTGAACAGCATTACTGTAAAACTTCCAAATTTTTTGCATTGCAAATCCGTTTCGTAACCATATATTCGCATTTTTAAGCACTATTCTTACAAATAGGCAAGAGCAAATCAATTCAGATTACTTATACACCATTTTCTTTATACTTGAGCAAGATGTATTTAACAAAATACAAATAAAAACAATTCACAGTTTCATTCCTTGTTACTGTCAAATGTCAATTTTGACATTAATTACACCAAAGAAGCCTATAGACAATTAATGTTAATTTATTAAATATATATACCTATTATAAGTAATTGTATAATATTATTTATACATATATTATTATTAATTAATTAATTAATTATTTACTCATGTATATTATGAATTTAAACATTGTAGGAGTATATTATAATAAAATTAACCTTAATAGTCCTTGTCAGGTCACAAATTATGTCTGTCTGTGTGTGTATGTTGTGTGTAATTCGAGCAGTAGTGTGTTTAATGTTTATTTTAATAATTTAATGTATTTCTAATTGATTTTAGGCAACAAAAGCAAAGAAATTTACTGTGCCAAATTTCATACTCTTCTTTTCGCGCAATTTTCGTGAAAAGGGGTACAAAGTTTTCGCTTGACGTAATATGTAACATAATATATGGATAGGTGAAAGTTAAGAAGTTCTAAAAGGTAAATATAGAGATATACATTTCTGTTATAATAAGCCCGAAGTCATCATAGTTTCTAGAAAACTATTCAGCAAACATAAAATCATAAACGATTTATATCTCGGCAGTAAATTAAAATTTATTGAGCAACTCATTATTTTATGACGGTAAAAATGCTGGTTGCAACCTTGTACGGGATTTACCTGATGTGACGGTGTAAACTTAATGAATTATGCTTACAATCATGAACACAATAAGAGAGACTAGACTTATATTGGAAACATAAATTATGAATGATTTATTATTTTCTGTATATGAACATATACGAGTATTAATAATAATTTTGCGTTAACTTATATGATCTGATAGATAATGATCATAATTTGCGTACTTTTTATCCGTGCAGAGGCGGAGAAAGAATACTAACCTCTGTCGTAAAAGGCGACAAAACAACCCACACTAGCTACGTGGTACCCAAGCCCGTCTGGATGGCGACCACCTTTGGTTTTAAGTATGCCGCCATAATAACCTTGTGTTGTGTTCCGGCATCAGTGACCCAAGTTCCTGTACCCTTACGGGACAGCAGCGTGTTCGAGATACCACTGGCCTTGCAAACGCACTAGACGACTGTAACTGCTAAATTCTAAGCGGGGCGACAGTCTGTCTGCTGTCCTACAGCAAAAAAAATCCTTTGCACATAACTACAATAATTTGCTTATTTTGGACATGTTTGGTGCAACGATTGTGGAAAGATGACTGTGTGGCCTCCGCCTATATAGAAAAGTAGAAACAAGAAGAGCTTAGCGCCCTAATACATGACACGCAAGCTTATGTGGGTAGCAAAGCGAAGAAGGTAAAAGCAGAACGCGGACTCCAGACCCCGATTGAGGACTATAAGTTGCAACCCCTAGAGGTAATGGACCGCCACTCTTGTCCAAGGCAGATTCGTGGGTTAAATGAGGTGTCTATAAGATGCTTTCTTTCACTGTCGATACATGGCAATAACTAGGGGTCGCCCAGGGGTCGAAATTGGACCTTAATTCTTCTAAGACTTCAAAATGTTTTGCATTGTTAAACATGCATTGTAAATTTCGTAATCATATTCGTATTTTGTAAAAACTATTCTCACAAAATGAATCTTAATGGTCTTTACCAGTACATAAAATCTTATAAAAAAAAACAAAAGAATAAGTAAAGTATATATGTGTGTGTATGTTGTGTATTATTCGAACAGTAGTGTGTAATATTCATTTGAACGAATTTAATGTATTTCTAATGGATTTTAGGAAAAAATAGCATTCTACACTTTTCCAATTTCATACTCTTCCGTCCGCGTTATTTTCGTAAAAAGGAGTACAAAGTTTTCGTTTCACGTATGCACATTACGTACGAAAACCTGCCTTAGTGGTTGGTGCATGTCGGTGATTTTTGAAACCGATTGGTCTTCGAGTGAATAACAATCAGGAGTGAATAAAAATAATGTATAAATAATGAATACGTGGTGTTATTGCGGAACGATCCAGAAACCCTAGAAAATCAACTATCAGAAATCGTCAATTTATAAATATTGAAAAATATTGAAATAATCCAATTCAAGATCTAAACAATGCCTTTAGACCACTAGTTTACTGAACAGCACATCTTATGATCGATCGCGTCTCCTCACAACCACCTAATTGACATTGATGGAACATCTGAAGCCAAAACCACCTAACAATTCCCCATTTAAAACCTTATTTCAACTGTAATAACGTTTAAAATTTATAACATAGAAATAGTTTTACCTGTACTGTGGTATAGATAAAGATTTATATTTTTTAGAGGAAATAACAGATTTTGAACTGAAATTTTAATGAAGGCAGATGGACTTAAAACTAATGTAATACAAGAATTGTGATTTGATAACGGGCTCATTTTAATATTGAATTATCTGGAGCAATAAAGACCTTCGGAATGCCTTAAGGTAGTTTTGGTTTGATTTGATAATTAAGCTGGTATTTATTTAATTTGAGTATATGTGTCCGAACACGATTTACGGGGTTCAATCAACCCCACTGAACAGTGTCCGCTTAAACAATAGACTAGGATTTGACGCGAGATATTCTTTTTGGAGTTAGAACTTAGATTGTTCCGAATTGAAGATATTTATCGAGACGGAATTGCATCAAGCACACCTCGTCGCATGGGAATGTTGACGCACAAGACATGTGGAATTCTCCGTGGAATGCACTTACACCCCCGTCTCTTGTTTATAAGGTGCAAGTCACTGGTATACCCACAAAAACCACCCTGATGTTGCTTCGTTTGCCTTGAAAGCTAGGTCCGCGGGACGTCATGCTAATCTAGCCACTTGCCCGGCTGCTTTGAATGACCTTTGGTTACTTGGGTAATGGTAATGAAGACTTTATATAATGTCATCTCAGTTAGTATTACTTTTATCAGATCGCACGTCTCCATCTCTGACGAATCTAGTCACAATATTACCTAATTGTAATTTAAGAAATTAATTAATTTGATTAATAGAACGTATAAAAAATATCTTAGCTTTTTCTATTAATTATTGATTTATCTACTAGTATTTATTGAATACTTATCCGTGAACTTGAAATTTCATTAATAAATAAATTAGTTTAAAATATAAATTCTATTTTCAGACTACTTCTTTGTTCGGCCTTATTTGAAAACCGAATAACGATCTTGTTTTACTGATGAAATGTTAAAACTAGAAATATAGTACCTATTATACAAAACTAAATCTTGGGACTCTCAAGGACGATAAAGGTGTTGACTTTTTTGTAGAAATCGCGGGAACGACCACAATATTAATTAATTATATTTATATAAAATTATGAACAGCCGGGTAATAAATAAACAATTTTAATACTTTACACATCTTTGTACAGATGGTATGAAATTAAAAATAAAATGATACATTAGTATTTTTATATTAAGGGTTTAAGTTTTGTATACATGAAGTAATAAAATAAGTAAATGATATTATCTCTAATTACAGTGTTTAATATATTTGCATCTTCTCTCAGATCCGTGCAGGGGCGGATAAAGAATACGGCCGGGGTAGGCCTGTTGTAAAAGGCGACAAAACAACCCACCCTAGCTAAGTGGTAGAGCCTCAAGCCCCTCTGGATGGCGACCAACTTTGGTCTTAAGACCAAAGGTGGTTTTAAGACTATAGAGTTATATTCTCATTGATAATAATAAATTTCTAGTCATCTAAGCTAATGATATACTAAAAACTTTAATATTATTCATAGAAAAGACAATGACTGTAAGGTGCCCGGTTTTTTTACAAAGGATATAGAAAGGAGCATTGCAAAGGATATAGAAGTATATAGAAAGAGAAATATATAAAGAAGAGCAGTATATCGGTCTTCTGAGTTTAAAACTGGCACGGCACTCTTTTACTCATTTGGCGACTAGATGGCAGTTGAGTAAAATGTCAGTATATATTTATTTTATATTCAGATAGTTGTGAAATTGTGAATATTCACAGTGTGAATATATTAGTCTTCAAGCTTGATTAAGCCATGAGCTAATCAAGTCCAAAAGATCACATTCTGGCAATAAATAAGTTATTTGTTATAATCTAATCTAACGAATCAGTAACAAATCATTGGATTTAAATAATGATATATTAAGATATTTATATGCTCGATACCTTTGTAGATAATGTGATAGTGGTATCGCCAGCTGACATATTATGATGGCAGCGTATGCGATTATCAGTCTAAAGTGCGTATGCTCTTAAATCATATAATTTATTGCAATAGATATACTCGTATATCAGCTTTGGTAGTTGAAAAGAATCAAGTTTATCAAAAGTTCAGCATATTAAAGAAATACTAGTGGTCGCCCAGTGGTCGATATTCGACATTAATTCACTTAATTTTCAAGTTTGAACTTTATTATTTTTTTCTGTTGTCAATGGCCTATGTAATACTAGTATAATCAAAGATTTATCGGAAATTTAAAGGAACAGCATCGCCGTAAAACTTTAAAATGTTTTGCATTGTAAATCTGTTTCTAAAATAACATTGAAAATTAAAATTTAAAATTAAAATAAATAAAATTGGAGGGTCTGTTTGTAATATTAAAATAACCGCTTTTTATTAAGTGCATTAGGACGTATACACGGTACATATACCAAAACCACATTTTTTACAATTTTTGTCTGTCTGTCGGTCTATCTGTCTGTTCCGGCTAATCTCTGAAATGGCTGCACCGATTTTGACGGGACTTTCACTGGCAGATAGCTGATGTATCAAGGAGTAACTTAGGCTATTTTTATTTTAGATAAAAAAATTAGTTTTTGTTAAAAATGATAAGTTTCGGAAATTTAATATTCCAATTTAAGTTGACCTCAGATTTATATCATCGATCATATTAAATAGGGTTCAGCTTGGGCTGGAATTTTTAGGTTGAATTTCCAATTTAAATTGATCTCAAATATCCAAAAAATGCTGCCTAAAGTCACTATTCCACGCGGAAGGAGTCGCGGGCACAGTTAGTTATAAATAACTATACAAATAAAAACTTTTAGGATCTGGCGTCTGTTGAAGTATATATTATTATTATTTATCAAATTATTCTTATAATATTTATTAAAATATTATATAGGAGTATATTATAATAAAATTAACCTTAATAGTCTTTACCAGGCCATAAACGCTTATAAAAAAAGAGCAAATAAGGTATGTATATGTATGTTATGTATCATTCGAGCAGTAGTGTGTGTAATGTTTATTTTAATGCATTGCTAATGGATTTTAGACAAAAAAAATAGCTATCTGCACTTCTCCTCCATGTAAGCTTTACGAGTAACTGTGCCAAAATTCATACTTCTCTGTCAGTGCAATTTTCGTAAAAAGGGATACAAAGATTTCGCTTCACGTATTGATACATAGATAAAGAAAATACTAAATATTTTTAAGATCACATTAAAAATACTGATGATTAATATCATCTGGTTGTACTAACAGTTTTTATAGGCTTGTTTACCAGTGCGAAGTCGGAGAAAGAACACTAACTTCTGCGGCCGGGGTCGGCCTGTCGGTAAAGGCGACAAAACAACCCTAGCTACATGGTAGGGCCCAAGCCCGTCTAGATGGCGACCGCCTTTGGTCTTAAGTATGCTGCCATAATAACCTTGTGTTGTGTACCGGCATTAGTGACCTGTGTACCCTTATGAGATAGCAGCGTGTTCGCGATGCCACTGGCGTTGCAAACACCCATAGACGATGGTAAATGCTAAATTCTAAGCGGGCCGTTAACCTGTCTGCTGTCCTACAGCAATAAAAAAATATCATTTAATAAATCGTTAACTACAGTTAACGATTTAACCATAGTATTTATATGTTAGAATTTAAATGACACCAAATTCAGGAGTTTCATATTCTGTTAGCGTCGCCTTTACGGTGGGTTGAAAGATCTACTTTTGGTCATTGTTTAGTGACGTCACCGGCTCATGTAACCCTAATTTTATTTTCATGGTTTATTAAATTAGAACCTTCTAATCCTTAAGATCCAGAAATCCTTAAGATGTTTGGACACATAACACGAAACGAAAGTTTATTGGAACAGTTGGTGGTACAGGGAAGATGATGACAGGAGAGATGGAGTAGAAGGTCAACTTTCTCGCGGCCCATCACTCACAAGACAAGACCTCATTAAATCATCTACGAAGTGTTCCATCACTGAATGTACACGCAGTGCCACAAATAGGGAGAGATGGAGAAGCACTGTAGAAACCGCAACCAACCTAGTAGATGATCCATGACCACGACCACTCCGCCAGGCGTGTACGACTAAGAAGAACAACAGAAAAGCACTAGTTACATACGTGATCGAGGAATTTCACAATATTTATTTTAAAAAAACTTCCTCTACCTATTGATTGATTTCATTTCGATAATATATAAATTAATTATACAATTTACGTGATATATTGATGATTGATACACATATTTGTTTGATAACAACACCATTTTATCTGAAACGGATACAATAAAGTAAAAATAGCTAATTAATGGAATTTTTCTCGTATTCATGCTAAAATGACTAATGTTGTTGCTACCCAAATCATTTGTCTGTACTAATATTATAAAAAGTAATGTATAAATAAAGGAACTTCCTATATTTTCAAGGCGAAACAATGACTCCATAGAGCGTCTCGTTGTCCAGGGCAAAGTGGAGGGGACCAGATCACGTGGAAGATCACCCATGCGATGGACCGACCAGATCAAATCGGCTGTGGGCGGGCCTTTGCATGAGTGCACCAGAATGTCTCTGAATCGCGAGAAATGGCGTAAAATCATACAGCGAACAATATCTGCCTCTAATAGTACTACCAGTTGATCACGACCGCTCTGTAAAGAGTGAATCGACTAAGAAGAAGAAGAAGATATTATATTATACTTAAATAAATATTCTTTGTTGTGTATATACATAAGTAATAAGTTATTAGTTTGAATGGATTCATCTTTACTTTCATTTAGTGTATACATATTATTAAATTTAAACAAATATATTGTATTAGAGATTAGAATTTTCATCTAGTATTCAGCAGTATGCACCAGGTTAAAGATAGGGTGTCATTGCAGCTGCGAACATTGTTATATTAGTTTAATTCTCTCACAAAATTGTAATAATGCTGCTGGGTCTATTAGGTAATAGGTGTTGGTAGGCGGACACTGAAAACCAGCGCTGTGTCGGTCACTCCGACACAGCACAATGCTGAGATGTCAGCCTCGTTTGTTCAAATGTAACAGTCAGTTTGTGTACTTATTTATATGTGTGCGATCTTGTTATGTGTTGTTACTTTTTGACAAATAAAATTCTTTCTTTCTTTCTTCTTTTTTCTTAATCAAAATTGTTTTGGTTGTTCCGAATAAACTTAAAAACTACTGAACGTATTTTATTTTTCCCTGTTAATAAAATTTCATGCAAAGGCTAATGTATTATTTATTTGTCTTAAAACTTCACATTGCGGATTGGTTTTCAATAATTTATTAAAAACACATTTTTTTAATATTAAAATTCCTACTTTTTTATTATAAATGATTTAGTTGCTGACATTATCGCTTGAAGAATAAATATATTTATAATCAACCTTGGTAATATTTAATTTGCTTCACCATTGTCTTTCGCTTATGAAAACAAATAAATGTACAATGTGATTACATTATAAGTCACATCACTCTTTTCAGGAAGTTAACAATAGCATCGTTTCGTTTCGAATTGAATTATGTAAAAAAAAGAAAGGATGGCATTATGATGTATAAACCAAATATATTCTAATTAAAATGGATAATTAGAAATAAGAATATTATTATATTTAAAATCTAATAAATATTTAAACTTCTGGTCCAGTGTTTTACGAAGTATTCTCGCTAGATCTTGTCAGTGCATTTTACAATTTGCGAATATTTTAATCTATTCTAGAAGAAAGAAGAAAGGAAGTTTTCTATTTTAAAGACTGTAATCCAAACTTAAACAAATGTATATTTTACAGGGACGATCTGCTACCAGGAGGGTCGTTTGCCTTATTTTTTTAACGAGCACTTCTTCTAATTTGGATTTTTTCTAGGGTATTTTCAGAGTATATTTTTAGATGATTATTAGGAAGAAATTTCATTGTCATATTTATTATGTAAATCAGTATTCGTCAAGCCTAGCGATCAAGGTACGTTGTTTTTGAGGGCCTTCGTGACGTAGCAGCTCACGCACATCGGTATGCTTGCGGAGGTCACGAGTTCGATTCCCGTTTTGCCTCTGGGTGTTTATGTATAACATATTTATTTACAAAAGATATGTATTTATCCGTGCAGGGGCGGAGAAAGAATACTAACCTCTGTGGCCGGGGTCGGCCTGTAGTAAAAGGCGACAAAAAAACCTACCCTAGCTTCGTGGTAGGGCCTCAAGCCCGTCTGGATGGCGACCACCTTTAGTCTTAAGTATGCCGCAATAATAACCTTGTGTTGTGTTCCGGCATTAGTGACCCAAGTTCCTGTACCCTTATGGACAGCAGCGTGTTCGCGATGCCACTGGCGTTGCAAACAGCTATAGGCGACGGTAACTGCTAATATCTAAGCGGGCTGCCAGCTTGTCTGCTGTCCTACGGAATAAAAAATGTATATTAGTTGTCTAGTACCCATAACACAAGTGTTATGTTACATACTTTGGTACTAGGTGGCGTTGTGTGAATAGTGTCGGTGTATTTATTTATTTATCTTTAAAATATTTATTTTTTGGAATGTATAATATCAACGCACAGTTCATCCATATCACATGCATGTCTGAAACACCATGCACAGATACATAATCTGTATAATTTTGTGAATGTTATGGAGACTCGTTTGTGTCAACAATAATGAAACACAGACCAGGAAATAAACATAAAACCGGTAGACCGATACGAGTATATTGATAAATAGTTGATGAGAGACCGTTGACAACACATGACAAGAAGACAATGGGGTCATTATGATGTACAGACCACCTTCGTGCTGACAACCTTACGGTGTATGAGATTACGATATCTAAAAATATGTTCATAAATCGTTTTTGTAATATTTTTTGTATTAATATATATTATCAGATGTACTCCTAAGGAAATACCATCCGTGTGAAGTTGGCTACAACTGTCAAAGACAACATTCAAAATTATCACTGGCTGATATTTAAAACAACTAAAGAGAATCACTTTTAGAGTGTGAAGTGGGAACGAGTGAGGGACGGGCCGACCGCTTCTATATAATGCGCCGCAAGTAGGTGCCAGTTCTCTTTTTCGTCCGGTCGTCATCGCGTGCGGAAGCTGTCGGTCTGCCTCTCATTTCGTTATTGTCGGTTCGATTCTTAGGCAAGCACGTGTCCTTGATAGGTCGTGCGGTATACGTTAGCCATATTTTGTTGTTAGTTTAGTCCTTAATCTATTCCATTATTGTTTTACGATTGATCTGTTACGTACATAGTGAATTACCTGTAATCATATTTCTAATTATAAAATCGTTTGATGTGAATTATTTAGTTTTTAATTGTAATGAGAAAAATATAGAACTGAGGTTAGTCTACCTCCAATTTGTTTCTTTTCTTTTTTTATTAATCCTCACTTCTGGTTCCTAATAATATTATATATGAATCTATCTATTGAATAATAACTCTGCTTGCAGCTCTTAGCTTATCAGTCTTGCATAAAAATTCGACTGAGTCTGAATCTTGACCTTTTTGGAGGAGTTTACAGGATTTCTTACATTACTTCAATTCATACTATTATAATATTATAAATATGATAGCAACTCTGTCTATTACGTTTTCACACCTAACTGCTGAACTAATTTTAATTAAATTCGGTATGGAGATAGATTGGACCTTGAAGAAGGACATAGGCTGCTTTTTTATTTATTTATACAGCACAACAACGTTTACCGGGTCAGCTAGTGACATAATAAAATAAACACGTAGGTACTTTAAAAATTTATTAAAAGTAAAAAACCTACCTCTCCACATTTGGGTCCTGGATGAGGGTAGCTGGTATACTGTGCTCGATGTCGTCTCGTTCATCCTGCGCAGGGGAAGCGGGGGAAACGGAGCGGGATGTCTCGCCCCGCTCACCCCGCTCCGCTATATCCCCGCGATCCTTCACCCCGCCTTCTGGACTTGTGGCTTCTTCTGGAACAAGAGAAAGGATTTCGTAATATATACCCTTACAAATTCATTCAGATTTGAACAACGTATGAAACATATAAACTCTTTTGTTGTGACGTGTATTTATCCCAGTTTTTATCTCTGCAGGGGCGGAGAAAGAATACTGACCTCTGCGGCCGGGGTCGGTCTGACGTAAAAGGCGACAAACCAACCCACCCCAGCTACGTGGTAGGGCCGCAAGCCCGTCTGGATGGCGACCACGTTTGGTCTTAAGTATGCCGCCATAATAACTTTGTGTTGTGTTCTGGCATTAGATAGACTAATACTAGAGTTATTTTTAAGTACGGCTGTTACCACATGGTCAAAGACTCCATGTCACGTTCTTACTCGTTTATTAAAAATCGTGTCATGCTGAGAACGTAATTAGGCGAGAAGTCGATAATTCGCCGGATTACAGATATCGGCGGGCTTATCAGGTGGAATTATATCAACGGAGTCGCGTTCACAATCGAGGTGCTCGATGACTAACGATCAATCAATCATTAGGGTGCTCGTAGGATTGTGAGCATGTTTTGTCCCAATAACGGGATACGCCTGAAAGTTATACATTGAGATGACGCTCAATGTATAACTGTCACTGATCTATCCTTTTTTCTGAAGGTGGAAGCTCTTATGTGGGCCGCTACAGCCTTGGTCTCTACCAAGCCTATAGCAGTCGTATAACTATGTTGATGCGTGTTGTACATCGACTAAAACCACCCCCAGTTTCTTCTCCTTTACTAGAGTTCAATGTGCCTGTAAATGGCGCGTTCAGGGGTCTAAATTTAGTTTTTTTTAGTCTTCTCACTATGTCCAATTATATCGCCTCCACATTAACGTGAAGCCTGTTTATCTGCTCCAAGCTTAAGTCCAGAGGCAGGGCGTCTATTATAAGTATACTGAATTACTGAGGTACAATATCGTTATTCTAAGAACCAACGACACTTCTCTTAGTTCTTCTTCTTTGTCGTATTTACTTAAACCAAGTGTGGTGACCCTGGCCATCATTCATTCTTCCACCAAGACATTTTTGCTATGCGCTATGTGGTTGGAGGATTCCAGGTGATTCCCGTCGTGAGTCGTGTAAGTCCATCTTGTAGGACACAAATTTAAAGTGTCTCTGGCAGTGGCATAGCGAGGGTATTAGCCGCCCGGGGCGGAAGAAAATTTGCCGCCCTCGTACGTATTTTAATTAAACAATATACAATAATTCTTTTCGGCACGAATAAATTGCCGCTCATTTCAATCGGTCCAAATCGTACCGATTGAACGATACTACCTACCTACGGTAGGTACGGAAAAAATATGGTAAAAATATTTACAATATATTATTACTATTTATTGTGAAATTTTGCCGCCCCCTAAAATGTGCAGCCCGGGGCGGGCCGATCCTGTCGCCCCCACTACGCTATGCCACTTATCTCTGAGCTTGTGGCTAAAGCATTTGATTGCTAAATGGAAACAGCCACCAGAAACCCTCTTAGATCTATGCTAAATACAGTTGGTATGCCCACTAAAGAAATAGTTGCATGCTATTTTATTTTCTACACAACAAAGTCTCCCTTAACCCTTGAATTGTGGCGTTCACATTAATTTGCGCAATATTATGCGTCCGCGACTACCGACCCCGATTCAATAAATATTTTATCAGCATTTATCACGTTTATTAAATTTTGATCATCAACGATTGTCATAAACCGATAATATGACGCTTATCTGTTTATTTCCTTTAAATCAACCTAAATTCGAGGTTTTGCTGAATAAGTTTATCATGATTAATTATTGTGTTGGATTTATCTTTTATTTAACACATGGATAGGTATGCTTCGTTATTGCCAAATAATTTCATTGGAAAAAGTATACAAGTATCCGGGTTTGCATTGATAACATTTACATGATAATCGGGTCGTTAAATTTATAGCTATTGCATCACAATTTTTATTTCATGTGATATATATATTTTAATATACACCATTAGTGCAAATGGCAATATAAATGCTCACAATAATTGAAATAATAATATAATAATAATAAATCTTTATTGTAACACCTTATTATAATAAGTCAATGAACCCTAGTCTCCAAACTAGACATTAGTCTGTGTCTTGGAAACTAGTGCCCTCTCAAATCATACAAACAAAAATGATGGATAATTTTGGATCAGCGGCTTAGAAATAAATCTTGGTAAATTTCTAACAGCGAACACGCTGCTATTCACATAGGGGTACTGGAACCTGGGTAAAGAGATAAGTAAATTACTGGAATATGGGACCAAATTTAACAGATGACTTCAGGCTCCGAATTTAAGTACCCAGCATCATAGATACAGATCGCATTGTTCCAAACCGTTAACCAAACAACAGCCAGCTGGATAAAATGAACACACTAAAGTCATTTATGCAAGAAATTAATTCTGACAACGAATGCATCTTGAGTGATTTGTTTCAAAATTCTAATATATCCACAAAGGTTCGCCGAGAGCACTGAATTCACCAAATCCGCGAATTAAAAATAAAAACATTGTTCCGCTTATGAAGTCATCGACGTGTATTTAAAAAATTAGGGATAAGAGTGGATTAAAGTTAGTATAAAAGGGTTTGGTAAAAATTATATATAAAGAATTAAGAATAAAGTTAAAGGGAATTTAGCAATATTCTTCTTGCAGTTTTAACTTGGATAAGTAATACATTTACTTTATTAGTACTTCAAATGAAAAAAAAAAACAAGAGGCCCTGCTTTTGAGGTTCACAGACATTTAAGGAATTTAGGGTTGGAGTGTAACCTCTATGGATTATATAAAAACCAATTTGGCCACATGTATTTCATATATTCTCTCGTTGGTTGAGAGGCATTGATACAAAAGGGCACACTGATGTTAATCCAGGGGTAAACGCTAAGAAGAAGAAACAATATAATAATTAATTAGCTTGTGTGTTTTGATAAACGAGAAGAAAATCCTGAGTATTGAAGATTTTTGACTTACACATGACAATCTGACACCCAAAATCCCATAACAGCCGATATAAGGCTGTGCTTAAAGCCTCGCGCATTATTTACGATTGAACTTAACAGAACCGCAGTACTAAATAAAAAAAATAAAATATATTTATTTACCTTATCTAACATAAAACACTTCGGCATTCAAATGAAAGAACACCATCGATTTAAACAATCAATAACTGGCCCCCAAAACTTGAACCTTTTGAAACATGAGGCGTTTCCAAAAACCGGCGTCCGGTGGTCCCGTACCGGGCCGACGCTTATTTCACTGTCCAGTGGCTTGTGAAACGGCTCTGTGTTCGCTAATTGATTAAAACGCACTGTGTCAATCCGCCGCGGACGATTTAGGACGCAGTACCCAACACGAGAGGTAGCGAGTTTTATTTCAATAATCAATTACATCAGGAAGTTTAACTATAAAAGACAGATATGCAGAAAAAAATTACGTAATTAATAACCGGAATCGATACAAATAAATAAAATTGGAGCGTCTGTTTGTAATATTAAAATAACCGCTTTTTACTAAGTGCGTTTGGATGTATACACGGTACATATACCAAAATAAATTTTTTTTACAATTTTTGTCGGTCTGTCTGTTTGTTTCGGCTAATTTGTGAATTGGCTGAACCGATTTTGACGGGACTTTCACTGGCAGATGTAACAAGGAGTAACTTTGGCTACTTTTATTTAAGAAAAAAATAGCCTTAGAATAAAATAAATAGGATTTCACGAAAATAAATTTTGCATACGGGAACGGCTAGTAATATATATAATTGAACATATAACATATTTTTTCAAAGAATTTCTGCTATAATTGTTCAATTAAACACTTATATTCACGTACGCAAAGAAAGTAACAGATCTGCAAATATTTTATTTGTACACCTTTAGGTATGGACAATAATAATTCTAAATGTTTTACTTAGCAGCAATCTAATTTAGGGTCACGTGTGCAATATTTATTTGCGCGGCAGGTAATATTATTAAGATCTTGTAGGCTATTATAGCGTAGGTATTTTCGTTTTTGTATGGGAGTGATGTATCTGTTACGTAGTAACTATTTATTAATCTGTAGTTATGTGAGCAAAACTGTATGTAGCTGCAACGACTGTTCGGTTTAGTGATTTTATGTTTTTATTTGTTATTATTGTGAATGTTTGCTAATAAAGACTATTGTTATTATTTAATTGACGAAACGACAAAAACGAAACGTACCGTATGTTTGTGTAGGTCACGGGTTCGATTCTCGTTTCACGTCTTGGTGTTTATGTACAATATGTATATATTTACAAAAGAAAAGTGTATATGTAGTACATTAATAATATGTTTTATCCGTGCAGGGGCGGAGAAAGAATATTGACATTTGCAGCCGGGGTCGGCCTGTCGTAAAAGGCGACAAAACAACCCACCCTAGCTATGTGGTAGGGCCCCAAGCTCGTCTGGATAGCGACCACCTTTAGTCTTAAGTATGCCGCCATAATAACCTTGTGTTGTGTCCTGCATTAGTGACCCAGGTTCCTGTACCCTTATGGGATACAACGTGTTTCCGATGCCACAGGCGTTGCAAACACCCATAGGCGACGGTAACTGCTAAATTCTAAGCAAGCCGTTAGCCTGTCTGCTGTCTCACAACAATAAAAAAAATCTAGTACCCATAACACAAGTGCTATGCTATTTACTTTACTACTAGATGACTCTACGCGAATTGTACCAATATAATTATGTATTTATAAAATACCCTTATATATTACTAAAATTATCCATTATGTGTCCTAAATTACGGGGCCAATAAGTTATATTTGGTGTATTTTAAGTAGTTAGACATAAAACAGTATAAACACGCTTCGTCCTATCACTTAGGTCACCGGCCACAAAAACTTGCTTCGATATGCCCGCGGCAATCTGCAATCCAATGCACCGGATTCGCATCAAAGGAACATCATCTGCAGTTGAATGCTGATGTAGTGTCGGTTTAATTTTTAGCAGGAAGTTTGATGCAAGGAAAATAGTCAATTTGATGTATGAAATGACCAACTTCAATAAAAAATGCTATATATGAAGAAATTTGTTGTAACAAAACAAGAGACATCTAACTTTATGTGGGATGTGGATGACTGGAAAAAGTTTTTTTGACGTTTTGACATGTCGCGGCTTGCGAACTTGCCAGTGTCAAGTTGAGGAAACGAAACATGAACATTGTCAATATCGATATTGCGCCACACTCAATGTGTTTGCCAGCAGTGTCAAGTATTTGGATTCTTCAAAATTAAAAATTTTCATGTTTTTAAACAAAGTCAAATCATCCACTATTCATAGTCACGACTACACAATTCAAGCTGTAGTCACGTCATGAAGTCAGTTCATTCCCATGACTACAGCTCCAGTGTTCCAGTAAAACCGGTGGATGCTTTACTGGAACTTGAGCAAAGATTGAAAGGAAACACGAAAATGCACTTTTCACCACATTGCTTCACTTGCCTAAACCCATGTACATAACCGAATACTTAACATGTAATAATCCTGTTATGTTCATTAACTCTCGAAGTAACACGAATAAAACAATAAAAACAAAAAAGGCTATGTGACACTGTCATTTTCCCGCCAATACTCTCAAGTTACAGTTAAGACACATTATTTATCATGGCCAACTAGATTCGATGATAAAATATTTAAAAATGAGAATCAAAGGATCGCGCATCATGAATATGAGTTGGTGTTTGTAAATATATAGTAATGTTTATTATATTTAAGTGGATTTATTTTTAATTTAATTATAAAAATAACTATTTAATATACACTTTTACAGAGGTTCTCATTAAAATTCCAACTCAAGTTCGTTCTCCTTAATTTTTATTTTAAAAGCTCACTAAAATTATGAAATGTAAAAGCAGAAGAAACCATACAAAATAATTTTCAAAATAATAATCTTAATTGTTCAAATTATCAAACTCTAAAAATACAGTTTTGTTAAACAATCAGAAATCTCTATCAAAACAACTTTCTTGGATTTCTCCAACAAGAATAACTATAACTGAACTATAACAATAGGAAATGTTCGAAAAATCAGCGTGAAATCGATACGGTGTTGTCGATATATCGATTAGACCTTTATAAATCGGTTGACAGCGTCTTAATCGATTCTCGGCGTATCATTTGATTTGAAATTTTTGATAATTTCAACAATAGTGACCTACATTTTAAATCTATTATAACAATCGACGTTCAGACAATAGACTGTCTATTTATTATATAGAATTTAAGAGAATTTACTTCGAACTCATAGACAATCATTGTACAGACTAATAATGACGTGTTTTCACGATACTTGCATTAATAGGGAGTATTTTTGTAATGGATTTGTATATTTCAAATGGTTTTGCCAATATGTCGAAGTTTCAATCTTGACGGTAAATGACTGATTTGAAGCCTCTTAATTCGACTTCAGTCTCATTAGGAAAGAGAATTAAAAAAAATCTAAGGTGTAAGGAGGTTGTAAGGTTGTAAGGAATGTTCAGTAAATTCAGCCAAGGAATCTGATTGGTGTTATACATAGTGAATAATAAACAAACTAGATTGTCTTGGATTTCGCGTATCCGGCGATCAAGCTTCATAATTTCATTAACAGCGAACTATAAAAGTATTTGAATCTGACACTACTGTGTTCTAACTGGGCAATAGATCATATAAAACACTTTAAATATGAAATAGTATAAAATTTTATAAATAAAACAATAATACCCCAAGCAAATATAATAATCAGTAACGTATCATAAGTAAACAGTAATGGTGTTATTGCAAACGAATTATCGGATTATCTTCAGACGAGTACAATGGATTAGCGCCATCTGCCGATTGATCGATACTGATAACACCCGATTATCGATTTGCCAATCGAGTACTACAATTGCTGTTAGAAAACACGAATTCTCTTTTTTTCTTAGGAACAGCAGATAGGCTGACGGCCAACTAAACAGTACGCAGTTACCGTCGCCTATTGCGACGCCAGGGGCAGCGCGGACACAATGCCGGAAAACAACTTATTATTGTGGCAGCATGTTTATTGACCAGGGGTTGTCATTCAGACGTAATTTGAGGCTCTGCCACCTAAGATTAACAGCTAGGGTCGTTTTGTCGCCTATTAGAACAAGCCGATCCCGGCCACAGGAGAATTTGTGTTATTTTAGTTGTCATTTCAGTCTAAGTTAATCTCATATTTTAGAACCTGCTGAACTACGAACTAGGTTCTAGCTCATAAATTGATTTTTCGGTCACTTGGGGGTGAAGAAATCGGTTTCCATAACACTTTTATATTTCTCTTTTTCAAAGACCATTTAAGTTAAATGCCATATTATTATGATACATATAATAATAACAATAAAAAACAGTCCTTTACGTCCCACAGCTGGACTCAGACATGCCAAAGATTGACAATGTTCTCAAGTATTTTTTTTATTGCTGTAGGACAGCAGACAGGCTGACGGCCCGCTTAGAATTTAGCAGTTACCGTTGCCTGTGGGTGTTTGCAACGCCAGTGGCATCGCAAGCACGCTGCTGTCCCATAAGGGTACAGGAACTTGGGTCACTAATGCCGAAACACAACACAAGGTTATTATGGCAGCAGACTTAGGACCAAAGGTGTTCGCCATCCAGACGGGCTTGAGGCCCTATTACGTAGTTAGGGTGGGTTGTTTTGTCGCCTTTTACGACAAGCCGACCCCAGCCGCAGATGTTAGTATTCTTTCTCCGCCTCTGCACGGATAATATAATAGGTTACTAAATTAGCAATGTCAATCTATTTTTAATTATTTATCAAGTACGCAGACGCGGTAACTGCATCGGAGTGCAACCGACAAGGTGAGCGCGGGGCTATACTCGTAAAATGTCAGATACCAGGTTCTAGGACCTGTACACGGTAGATAACTTGTGAAACCCGATAAATGGCCGCGCGTGATTTATAATGGTGAACACGCTGACCGTTCGCGAGATTTCGTGTTCGCAGGTGCTGAGCGATTTATGGAATTGGCAAATAATATGTAAAGGAATAAAACTAGACACTTCAAACTATGGAATTAGGAAATTATTGAAACATGATACAATGCCTATATTGCCTAAAGATGCTGGCGTAAAAGGCGATGTGAATATTAACGGACTCACTAGAAGGAAGACCGAAGTTTGTAGGCAACGAAGACAAAAACATAGAAAGCTGACCACAAACATCAAAGTGGATGTTAGAGTTGCAACCGGTAATTAACGTTAAAATGATTATAATTGCATAAATATATATAAAATATTAATAGTAGCTTACAATCTCATTTTTTTAATGTAACGTAAATTTGGCGCCAATGTTATGATGATTCATGCTAAAAGCAAAGAGAGAGGCATTTTTTACGTTTATTCTTAGGCAAAATCAAAAAGCAAAGTTCAAATTAGGTGATACTGATTATAACCAACGTTTCTCTATTAAATTCAAAATTGTTTACTCTTAGTGAAAACATGAAGATAAATGAAATAAAGTATAAAATATGTTGTTTTAAGAAACTCAAATATCACGAACAAATAACGTAATTTATTTAAAAAAAATCCTTTGTTTTAATAAAATGCAAAAACGATTATGAATGAAGGACATTAAAAATTGTGGAAAGTGTTAAAAGCCCCAAGTGTTTAAATTTAAACGTCCACATATAATAGTATTTAAAAATACAATAACTTAATCAATCTTTCAAAACAACATGTTTCGTTTTGTATAATTGGTTCAGTTTACAAAAACGTCTTTCCCGTGGACAAATTCGACATGCACGGTCTCGTCCAATTACGTCAGTACAAGTTAGGGTTGCCATTATATTTGACGACACAGTGCAATCTTGTGATAACCGGTACGAAGCCTACACGAGAGAGTTATTCATTTTGGGGTACGTGTCTATCAATAATATTTTTTTCTTTTTCTTCTTTATCGTAAGTTCATCACTGAGAGACGTGACTTTAATAATAATAATCTCTTCATTTTCGGGCAATAAACCCATAATACAATAAAAACAAAATTATATCAAAATTACATTAAAATATCAACCTTAACACATTGTGCATTGTGCACATAGTCAATGTGTATGTCAGTGTCAAAATTAATAAAATCCATAAGTAATTAAATAGTTCTATACATATATCATCCTGTCGGTCACTATATAATCATTTTTTGTTATGATTCAGGTGCACAGAGTTCCAACTCTTATACATATAATTATCAAATCTCTCCGCTAGTGTTTTCAAAATGATATTTTCCGAAATGCGAAGACGAGCCCAGAACCCCGCTATGTGAGATCTCCTTATCGCATAAAAGTCCACTGTCCCTTGTTCAGCGAATATTTCCGATGCACTATAGCATCTGAGCAAACGCATCAAAGAACGATATGTGTTATTATGTTGCACACTAATGGTGGTACTTAAAGATTTCTTGGTGCAGTTTACCCATAATTGACAAGTATAAAAGCATTGACAAAATGCTCTAAATATGTATATGTAGTGTTGCTTTCCCCTGTTCACTGCACTTTGAAAATCTATGTGCTAGCATATCAAGACACAGACAAGGCTCTGCGCTCGTGCACAATGTCCCGGTCACTTTGATGTGTGCGGCCACCATTTTTTTACAGACAATTCTCTCCTACACCATTTTGATGAATGACTGCAGTAGATCTCGTAGCTCTCTGATTTATTTGTGTCCTTCTTGTTGGAAAGCACCCTTGCCTCTCTTTCCCACACAGACAGTGACAATTAACCACACAAGACTACTTAGGTCTCTCCTGGCCATGTGTCCGAAAAACTTGAGGACTTTCTGCCTATAGATTACTTTTTACAGGTTTATTTTAGATTTATGACCAATAGAAAGGAATGATGCGTCCGATGTTGAGTAGAAATAAAGAAAAAAACAAGTTATGGACTGCAGTTATTACGTTTTGAATTTAAAAATACCAACATTTGTAAATTGCATGCCAAAGCTTTAAAAAAATTCACTTTAAGTATTTTATCATTGCATGTACAACGAAAATCTGTAAACTATTTCACTATACGGTCATTTAATCCTTTTCAAACTGATTAATATGCATCAAGCATCAACCAAACTCAGATTTGTTCGTAATTGTGTAAGACAACCCTAAAATAGCGTGCGCGCAGTCGATCGATCGCGCGGCGCGTCCGCACGAAACGAACGACAGATTCGTCTCGATGTTAACAGATAACCTATTGAAATGATCGCCCTCATGCTAATGAGTATCAGATTTTATTAAATAAAGCAATAAAATAAATATTGCACATATTTCCTTGAAGGAAAAGAAAGAAAAATAATTTACATAGAGATTTTAACACAGTGAGTATAATGTAAACATATCGAGTGTTTCCTTTTATTAAAAACAAATTCAGGAAACCGATTGGATTGAGGGAACGGGAACACAGAGTGACACAGTTGTTAGCTGCGCCACTTGTTGCTCCGACAGCGACGCGACGCTTGACGGCGATGATTAAGCGTCATTGAGCCGTCGCTCGGCGGATTGCTCTCACTTTTGTCGCCCGATTGTTTCGCCATTTCGAGAACTTGTTGATGAACATTGTTGATGTGTTCGAAAATTTAACTTTTTTTAAACATATCAATGTCTGCTAATTTAGCCAAATCATCCCCGTTCACTGGTGGTATACGAGACTATTTGAATAGAACAAAGTCTCCTAGATTTATACATTTAACGGCGTCCTACCAAGACCTTCCGCGCTGAGATCAACCGTATTAGTAATTTGGTACATAATAGACGAGGCTTTGAAGTATGTTTTTCATTCAAAATTTTAGATTTTTTATGAACAACAGGCTGGCTGACGGCCCTCCTAATAATTAGCAGTTACCATCATCTATAAATGTTTGCAATACCAGGAGCACCACTTCCACGCTGCCTTCCTCGTAGAGTAACTAGAAATCGGGTCATGTATGGTGGAACACAACACAAGGTTATTAGGGCGGCATGTTTAGAGACCACGGGTGGATTCAATCTACGCGGACTAGAAGCCCTACTAGACTGGGTAGTTTTGTCGCCTTTTAAGACAGTTTGCCTCCGGCCACAGGGGGTGCGTATTCTTTCTTACTCCGTTCCTGCATGTAGTTTTTTTTTAATATTTAGTTAATTTTTCGTCATCGTTTTTTTTACACATGGTAATTAATTCAACATAAAAAAGGATCAAAGATCAGCACAGTAAGAAACGATGCACACTAATTTCTTCCTATGATATTACTCAACAGGTGACGCAATTCTCCAAAATAAGTTTAGAGTTAAATACTCTAGCATAAAGTTAGGGTAATACGTATATACAGTTCATAAATTATAATTCAAATATACAGTAACGGATGTGAGTGATGTCTCCCCTCCCGGGGCCCTCCCCGGTATAATTATAATATATCGTGGCATAATATCATAAATATCAATCAACGTCACCCGCTGAAGTTAAATTAATACCAGCGCGATCGAGTGTCGTCGCTTATCAATCAAATCCGCGGGCATTGATTGATGGGCCGCGTTGCACGGACCAGGCGGAAGCTAGCATCGATCATTCAGCAAATATACTCAGTGGACGATGCTGTATGGATAATTTTTAATAATAGCAGCTCATAATGTCTTGCTGTTGGGGAAGCAACAGACCATACTTGCTACGTTTGGCAAATGAGGACATATCATGGTAGAAAGGACTTTACGCTTGCGGAGGTCACTTTTGTTTCCCGTCTCGCGTCTGAGTGTTTATTTACAATATGTATCCAATATACTATTCCTGCAGGGGCGGAGAAAGAATACAGACCTCTGCGGCTGGGGTCGGCCTGTCGTAAAAGGCGACAAAGCCACCAACCCCAGCTACGTGGTAGGGCCCCAAGTCCGTCTGGATGGCGACCACCTTTGGTCTTAAGTATGCCGCCATAATAACCTTGTGTCGCCATAATAACCTGCTGTCCCATACCAATAAAAAAATTGTATCTATTTACAAAAGAAAATTATATAATTTTGTAGTGTACTAGTTATCTTGTATCCATAACACGAGCTATGTTACTTTGAGACTAGATGGAGTTGTGTGAATTGGACCAGTATAATAAATATATAGGTACTTATGATCTTGGTATACAGGTTTCCTTCATCAGTACTTGACAATTGTGTTATCTTAACTATTATAAATGCGAAAGTGAGTTTGTTTGCTTGTTACGCTTTCACGCTTAAACCGCTGAACCAATTTTCATGAATTTTGTTGATGAAGTACAGGGAACTCCTCTCTGCCCCCTTTGAAAAAAGAAGATAGTGTATTATTGTGTAGAATAGAAAGTGAACAAATTCAATTCAATTCAATTTATTCATGCTTATATATAACAATACATTATACATACATTATACGTAGTCAGGTCATAAGTATTGTCACACAGTAAAAACTTTTCTTTTAGAATGCTGGCCACAAAAAAGTTTATTGAATTCGAATCTCGAATTGTTCATGAAAATAAAAATGTATACTTTTAGAATTTTACTCATTTTTTAAATATGGAGTGGACGTTTAAAGAAGACCGTGTTGCAGTTATTGCGTTGCATCGTTGCGGTTACGCGCTAATTCAAATTTTTAACATACTGAAAAATTTGAATATAACCAAAAGATTCATTTATCGTACCATCAAACGATACAATGAAGACTCTAGTGTAGATGACAGGTCAAGAAGTGGTCGCCCTCGGTCTGTTAGGACTCCAGCAGTGATAAAAGCTGTGAAGGCACGAATTCAAAGAAATCCCAAACGTAAGCAGAAACTGTTGGCCCTTCAGATGGGGTTAAGCAGAACCACGGTGAAAAGGGTGTTAAATGAAGACTTAGGGCTTCGGGCATATCGAAGAAAAACAGGACATCGTTTGAATGCTCGTCTAATGGACCTGAGACTGAAGAGATGCCGCGCTTTGTTGAAGCGGTACGCGGGAAAAAAATATCGGGAAATTCTTTTTTCGGATGAAAAAATGTTTACCGTAGAAGAGAGCTACAACAAACAAAATGATAAGGTGTACGCACACAGTAGTGAAGAAGCGAGCAACCGTATTCCGCGTGTCCAACGAGGTCATTTTCCATCCTCGCTCATGGTATGGTTGGGAGTTTCTTATTGGGGCTTAACAGAGGTACATTTTTGTGAGAAAGGTGTAAAAACGAATGCTGTTGTGTATCAAAATACAGTCCTGACGAACCTTGTGGAACCTGTTTCTCATACCATGTTCAATAACAGGCACTGGGTATTCCAACAAGATTCGGCGCCAGCTCATAGAGCGAAGAGCACACAAGACTGGCTGGCGGCGCGTGAAATCGACTTCATCCGGCATGAAGACTGGCCCTCCTCCAGTCCAGATTTGAATCCGTTAGATTACAAGATATGGCAACACTTGGAGGAAAAGGCGTGTTCAAAGCCTCATCCCAATTTGGAGTCACTCAAGACATCCTTGATTAAGGCAGCCGCCGATATTGACATGGATCTCGTTCGTGCTGCGATAGAGGACTGGCCGCGCAGATTGAAGGCTTGTATTCAAAATCACGGAGGTCATTTTGAATAAACTTTAATGTCATAAGAATCTATGTTTTGTTAAGTTCATTTTGGTATATAAATGGTTACATAATGAATAAACTTGTTACAATTATTTTACATTAAACATGTGACAGAATTTATGACCTGACTAGGTACATAGACCCTTTTGAGGTATAGCATTACATTGTTAATTTTTATTTCTTTAACATATTTCACAATTACCACTTATTTTTCGGAATACAATTTATTGAATATCTACGTCTATAATCTATCATTTCTACGTCAATCATTAGTTACATTATCAAAATTGTCATTAAAATAATCATTAATTGTATAAGTCTTATTAATTAAAAATATATTTAACTTCATTTTGAAGGCATTCAAAGACTGAGCCGACTTTATATAAGTTGGAAGATGGTTATATACCAAAAATACTCTTGCTGAATGTAGTAGTCTGACATGTAGCACTGCATAATTTTGTGTTGTGTCGAATGCCTTTTAAAGTTGAAAAGTAAATAAATAAATAAACTGTGAGTAAGAGTGTGATAGGTAATAATTACTTGTATACTATAATTATTATATACTGTAATTACTTGTGAACTAACAAATATTAAAAAGTTAGGAGAAAAGAGAAGAAAAGAAGAATTAGATAGAATTAAGTTTGAAAAAGTAGAATTAAAGTATCCGTTATACAATACACATACTACAATATAGTCATAGATTGGACCTTGAAGAAGGACATATGGTTTTTTTTTTAAATTCATATGGCATAACAACATTTGCCGGGTCAACTAGTACTAAATAAATAATTATACTGTGAAAATTGACACAGCGCTCTCTATCCCAATGTTAGCAGCAAAACACTTGTGTTATGGATACAAGCCAAACGCGTAATATTTAATTTACTTTATTATAAATTCTCTCCTTGCAGGAGCGGAGTAAGAATACTGACCCCTGTGTAAAAGGTCACAAAACAACCCTAGCTAGATGGTAGGGCCCCAAGCCAGTCTGGAAGGCAATCACCCCTGGTTTTATGTATACTGCCATAGTAACCTTGTGTTGTGTTCCGGCATTAGTGACCCAGTTTCCTGTACCCATGCGAACAGCAGCGTGTTCGCGGTCCCCTGGCGTGCCAAACATGCATAGACGACGGTAACTGCTAGCTATTGTATAGTGAACCGTCAGACTTACGTCTTACAGTAATAAAAACAGAACAATACTCTAAAGAGAAAGTTTCAAATACAGCTTGTAAAAATAATATTACAGTAAAATGTCTTGTAAACGTCTAAAACTTGTTATTCTCAATATAGTTTAGCAAGTCCATTCTAACTGTGAGTTACTTTCTCGGTAACAGCTTAAAAGAAACCAAAGAGCTTTAATGATAACAGTGTCAATACGAAGGGTCACTGCGACCCGTCTGGCTTAGCCGGATCGCGTGCCATCCGTATACGTCGTCACTCAGACATCCGGACATCACTTTCATTAACATCGCGACATTCGTCCATTTATATTAATGTAGATGGCCAGGGGTCCACTCAATCCGTCTGGATTCTTATATAACAGGTATGTGAATGGACGGCATATCGTGATTGTAAGGTATGTAATAGATTATATGATCATTACTAATCTGCTGAATGAAAAATAATATAATTTTATGGATACGTTAAATCTTTGTTTTGTGTTGTTTGTGTATTTACTTATGTATATAATACTACAATAAATATACCTACAGTATACAACCCTGAAACTATATATACCATATCTATACTAGAATAGATAAACCATCACTTTGCATATGAATTAAAAAAAATTAACAGCTACGTCCTACTTTAAATTCATAAACTAATGTAAATGTGATAACAAATATCATAAACCACATACAATTCAAATGCTTTAGACCACCACGGCGACAGATTTAAGATAATAATAATATAATACCGCTATGTTAATTGTTTTGAAATATATCATATTATTAACATAAAATATTAAACATATATATATATATAGGTAATATATATATATATATATATATATATATATATATATATATATATATATATATATATATATATATATATATATATATATATCTGTGTAGGAGCGGAGAAAGAATAGGAAAGAAACAAACCAACCTCTGCAGCCGGGGTCGGCCTGTCGTAAAAGGCGACAAAACAACCCTAGCTACGTGGTAGGGCCCAAAACCCGTCTGGATGGCGACCACTTTTGGTCTTAAGTATTCCGCCATAGTAATTTTGTGTTGTGTTCCGGCATTAGTGACCCAAGTTTCTATACCCTGCTAAATTCTAAGTGAGTCGTCAGCCTGTCTGCTGTCCTACAGCATTAAAAAAACATGTCGTTTAACATCGTTGAACTTTCAGAATTCAGATGCAAATTTATTTCTTAGTTTTAGGCTTAAAATCGATACAACATTGAAAATAAAGTCTCCAAGTAGCCAACAAAACTTTATTTAAAAAGCAAATCATCAGCGTTCAACTACTACTATTTAAGTTAAGTAAAGAACGAAAACAAAGTTAAGAACTGTGATTAAATTTTATTATTATACTTTTTTAAATATTATTCGTTATTCAGGTAACAAAATACGTTCTGTTAGGGATTTAGGTATTACCAAAGTGGTTGATATCGCGAACCCCTGCAATCGAAATCGGTTTCCCAGGGCTCGATATAAATGAAAACTAATTTTGGGGGTCGACGAGGTCAAAAATTGATTCCTATTAATCAACACAAGTTTTTACTTGAAACTTTCAAGATACTTTATAAGTTGTGTTACGTGAATATTATGTAAGAAAACTAAAGGTCTGGAATATAAGTTCATTTTGGAAAAAGGGTCTCTTGCACAAAATAGTTTAGTACTTAGGACCGGAAAACACATGTTTTACAGGTACATTATTGATGCTTTAAAATGAAACTAGTTGGGCCTTATCCCAATTTCTTACTCTCGTCAGATGTCGAGATTTTGATTATTTTTATTTAAATACCATATTTATTTCACAATATTTGGATTTTTATTTCTCACATTAAGAAACTCAGCATCCACGCCTAACAATTAAATATTTAAACTATTCCGGTCATGTTTTAGATAAAGTTTATTGCTTAGTAGCATTTTAACATAAAACAAAATATTTTATCTTTTAATCGAAACAAAAACAAGACTATGAATAATTATTCGGAAGATTTAAGTGCTAATTAGTCGCGTTGTTTCAGGCTAGACACAGGAATAGCTTCATCTCTTTAAAGTGATGGTGGAAGGCGCTCAAATATCATATTTTGCCAGTCACAGACAATCGTCGTACACAGGAGATTATCGTTCAAACATTTTTGATGATCGATTGTGTCAAATGACAGTCTCTAAAAGACAGATTTAATCACATCTATTTCATAAATGTTCTTTTTACTCTTTTCTCATCAAAGGTGAGCGTAAAAGTAGGTCTCAGGTCAGGGCAGGCAAACAGCTTAATCCTGAGACTTCGTATACAAAATATACTCAAATACAGATCTGCCTCGGTAAAGTTCGCCGAGGATAATATGATAACAGATCTAATACAGTATAATAAATTCAACTATGCAAAGTGTTTCCTTATAGATCTTACAGTATTTCAAGACAATGCTAGAACATTGTTGAGTTGTAGACAACTAAACCAAAATGTCTATAACTTACAATAATAACAGCCCATAACGGCCCACTGCAGGGCCCCGGCTTTCCCCGAGAGGAAATGGACAGTATACCATCACGCTTGTCCTAGGCGGGTTGGCGGGTTACACATGCCGAAGATTTTGGTATCCAGGTTTCCTCGCGTTATTTTTCTTACCATCAGTAATACATGGCAATTATAATATAATATGCACATTAAAAAAACTGCCCAATAGTGCGTGCCAATGTAGGATTTGAAGCGGGTTCCTTTACATTAATCTCCGTGTAATACCAGTGAGTTAAGAGGTACCATTATAACTTAAAATACTATAAGCGAACTTAGGACGTATGAACCTCTCCCGAGCTGTAAAACAGTTGTTCCCGTTGCGGACGTTTCGTTAGATTCGATTCAAGTTGCAGCACCAGCTGAACAGAGGGAGGGGGCGGAGCCGCTGCGCGTTTTGACCAATGATCCAGCTTTGCTTCGAACAAAACTAATTATACTGATTTATGCCTCCATTGTTCATTGTTGTGTGTCTTTCTGTAGCATTTAAACACTATGTGTATGCAAACGTACATTTGATATATTACTGTCTATGCTGGGACTCTGATGGTTCCAGTGCAAAACACGTCACAATGCGAAGAAAATATTATCACTCATAAAAACAAAAAAATATTCAACACAATATAAATATATATTAAATAATTTCTTGAAAACCACGTAATTTGAAGTAAAATAAGTTTTATTATACGATCATTAATTGGGTTTCGATTAATTAGTTACGATGATTTAGTAATTTAAATGTTGAAATAGCTCTTAAAAAAACTAAAAAATATATAATAAATATATTTAAGTAAACAAATAAGTGCTAGAAATGTAATTGCATTATTTGGTTCTAGGAGAAGAATGACAATTCATAATTTAAAAGTTATAATTTAGTGTTAATTTAATTTCTTTAACTTTAAACTTTAATTCAATTTAATGGATAAAGGATTTTTGAAATATGTAGGTCTTATAAAATACATCTAACATAAATTCTTAACTGACTTTAGTTATTAGCATAAAAATAGTACTTAAAGTATCGTTAATAAGTATATAGGTCATGACCACAAATGATAACTATACTGTCAGTGCTCTGTGCCCATTGTATACATTAGTAAAAGAAAGAGCAAATCAGCACGTCTCAGACAGCTGCGCGCGCGCCTCCATTCACCTGTCAATAGACGGATATGGGGCGTGGCTTGCGTCCGAACTTCAAATTCCGAATGCTTTTTCCATTAAAAACAAAAACAAAAAAACTGTACAGACGGAATTCGGGTGCGATATTTTCTTAGCTTGGAATCCGATGGCTTTACCGGGAGTTGTTTTTTATTTTCAGAGTTTTTGGAAAGATTTATTAAGAAGCCTTTAGTCCAGTATTGTTTCTGTTTTGCTCGCCTTTGAGAAGTCCGTTCAACTCTTTCGAATGAATATATTAGGATCGTTCTTTTTCAAATTGAAAGGTTTATTGGTTAAGGATTGTGATTTACCTAAAGGTAAATTTCAACTGTTTGTTTTACTAAAGCTTTACTTTTAATGAGATGAAATAGAAAAAATATATTGTCTATATTTAATTCAGCTGTTTATAGTTTTATTTAAATAATATGTACATTCAATGAAATTGTTTTTATTTTCTAAATTTTTTATACAACGATATGTCATTTATTGATTGACTTATTTTTTAACATTAAAAATATATGTAGATATTTCCGGGAGCAAAATGGACCTCGCCAACCAATAGAAAGCTCTCATCCGTTGTTAAGCAATTGCACCGGTAAACTGTAAAAGTAGTATTTAAAGGCGAATTTACTCATTTTTAATTTTATACCGGCCTTAAGTAAAACATTTATATCACTAAGTATGAACAAAGTAAATCGCGTGCTCAAACAGTTGTTATGTCTGATGGTCATGTCAGTAAAAAAATAAAATACATTAACTACCGAAATGTAACTTGGAGTGGCTTCCGTGGACGTCGAAAGCTCAAGATTGATTGCTGCCTTGCAATTATGAAAAATGATTTTATGATAGCCGATGCAGGTCAAGACAGAAGCGGGAGCGGAAAAATGGATCAGAATTTTCCATTAAAATACTAAAAGAATTCCACTTATCATTAACCCTGCATAATTAAAGGAGTGTAAGGATTTATTTTAGCCCAATAGACTTAAAAAAATACGGTCATAATATTGTAATTAATTAATTATAATTAACATAATATTGTAGATATCTGTGCAGGTGCGGAGAAAAATTACTGACCTCTGCGGCCGGTGTCAGTCTGTAGTAAAAGGCGACAAAACAACCCACCCTAGCTATGTGGTAGTGCCCTAAGCCCGCCTGGATGGCGACCACCTTTAGTCTTAAGTAAGCCGCATACCTTTGTGTTGTGTCCCGGCATTAGTGACCCAAGTTCCTGTCCCTTATGGGACAGCAGTATGTTTGCGATGCCATTGGCTTTGTAAACACCCATAGGCGATGGTAACGGCTAAATTCTAAGTGGGCCGATAGCCTGTTTGCTGTCCTAAAGCAATAAAAAAATGTTTCAGTACAAGAGATACCGTGTTATATATTGTATATTGATACCGTGTTATATACAAGATGATATATATTGTCACCGCTGGTTCAATGATTAAATGCAAATAATTTGTAGTGATTATGACGTTCGTCTTTGTTCCTAGCTCAGTGATATTATACCCGGAGAACAAACTAGACTTATCTAGTTCCATCGAATACCAGGATGCCATGCACCGCTTATGCAGTTTTCTCACCTAATGTGCGTATTATAGCAGAGTTGTCATGTACCGATGATGAAGGAAAACATGGTTAAGAAACCTGCATATGCCGGAGATCACGAGTATGTGTAACCCACCAATCCGCCTTGGACAAGCGTGGCGAGTATATTGACCGTTCTCTCTGGGCCTAAGCCCGTCATGGGCTGTTGGTCACGGTGTTCATGGTGTTCGTTAATTTTGTTTATAAATATTATCCGAATTTTTTAAAATGACGCAAATAATTGTATTTGT
The DNA here is from genome assembly GCA_963693495.1 of Malacosoma neustria. NCBI lineage: Eukaryota > Metazoa > Arthropoda > Insecta > Lepidoptera > Lasiocampidae > Malacosoma > Malacosoma neustria. The sequence continues at coordinate 1,232,259 of OY856376.1, read as the reverse complement.
AATATTTTTGTTTTATTTATTATTTTGTATATCGAAGTATCATCCAGAGAAGGGTAATGGAAGGAGATGGTCACGACCCTCAGATGAAGGAATTGCATTTTAATGATTGATCCGTGTTAAATAGGAGGATTAGTAAATGCTAGTATAATTTTTTTAAGGGCACAGATTTGTAAAAACATACTTTCATATCTCTTACAGTTTATAACTTAGACGGCAAGTTACATCCGTGACCGCTTAGTTCTTTGTTAAGCACCATCAGCCGTGACCCCCAATCAACTTGACTTTATCAGGTAAAGATTAACTTAGAAGTATATTCAAATTTAAGTCCTTGTGATCATGAACCAGTTTTTTGTTACACTCGTTATTTCCTACAACATGACTCGCGTTCCAGCTACGGTACGGTTAAAGGGGAAAAATCTGCAAATGTATCAATAAATAACTGTACAATATTACATTGATATAAAATATGAGCTTAATAACCGCAAACTACCTTCCCGGTCCAGGGAAAAATTGTATTTTGTTGTTAATAAGATAAACTTAAAGCTTTTTAGAAAACTGATTGATAATTGAGTCAATATGTCAAAAGTACTTGAACAAACTATACTTCTACATTTTCACAGGTTTGTTATTTTTTTTATTGCTGCGAAACAGCAGACAAGCTGGCTGCTCACATAATAGGTTGCAGTTACCGTCGCCTATGGATGTTTGCGACGCTAGGGGCACCGCGAACTCGTTACTGTATCATAGGTATACAGGGACCTGGGTCACTAATCCGGAACACAACACAAGGTGGCATATTTATAGAGCAAAAGTTGATTGTTATCGAGACGGGCTTGGTACCACGTAGCTTATTTCTCTTTAATTTTCTTTGTGCAGGGGCGGAGTAAGAATGCTAACCTCTGCGGCCGGGGTCGGCCTGTCGTAAAAGGCGACAAAACAACCCACCCTAGCTACGTGGTAGGGCCTCAAAGCCCGTCTAGATGGCGACCACCTTTGGTCTTAAGTATGCCGCCATAATAACCTTGTTATGTGTTGTGTTCCAGCATTAGTGACCCAAGTTCCTGTACTCTTATGGGACAGCAGCGTGTTCGCGATGCCACAGCGTCGCAAACACCCGTAGGCGACGGTAATCGCTAAATTCTAAGCAGGCCGTTAGCCTGTCTGCTGTCCTACAGCAATAAAAACACCCTAGCTACGTAGCAGGGCTGTGTTCGCGATGCCCCTAGTGTCACAAACATTTATAGACGACGGTAACTGCTTACTCTTAAGTGGGCCATCTGCTATGCCTTAGCAATAAGAAAAAAAAACTAGAGTTGTTTTGTCGTCAGGTACGACCACGGCTGCAGATGTTAGGAATCTTACTCCTTCCCTGTAAAAGAAAAGCTGCAGAAAAAAGCTAAGTGTTAAGCTGGTTCTAAAAAGTCAATTGGACAAATGCTTTTAATTCTAGTTGAGCCATTACTACAATATTCATTATCCAGAGGGTAGGTTAATTTGGACCAGAGAGATGTAAACGAACCCACATACCTCCATCAATTTGATTTGAAAATAAATATAGTAATCACATAACTTCCGCCCTTTGAAATTAAAGAAATCAAAACAGACATGACAACAGGCTGAAGTTAGTCAGAACATAAAAGAAAAATAATGACGTTGACGCATCGCCACGAACATCGATAAATCTCTACATAAAAAAATATGATACACAAAATAGGTTTGTCCCAGATTTATATTAGTCTCAAATTCTATTCCCGGCTTGATTATTAACTGATGTGGCCAGGAAACGGCTTATTTTACGACTTTGATGAATAGCTACAAAATTTTTGAACATTGTGATGTGAAAATAAATATAGTGTCTCCATTATTTGAGTTAACTATTGTTTTACAGATTTATGATTTCAAATTAATTAAAATTTATTTTTACAGAATATGGATGTTAGATGACATTCTGTGACTATTAGATTATGACAATGAAAAATTTATCAATTATCTTCTACTATCTATCTATTCATCGATTTATTTATCTACCTTCGGGGCCAAAGATTCTTGCTAATCGTTGTGTGATATAAAACCTTAACAAATCTGTTGAATACTTTCTATAGGATCTGGAAATTTAAATGAACTTCGTACTTACTTCAACTTTCTGAAATATCTGTTGCATTTTAAATAAAAATAAATGATTATCAACTTCCAGTCGGGATTTATCATATTATTTTTAATGGACGAAAGAAATTTTAATAAGCTAGATAATACAGCAACAGCTGCTAAAAAAATCATAAACTTCCTCCAACTTTGACGACCTGCGAAGCATAACGGCATTCACGCGTCGGAACGACTAAGCGGTCACGGGATTGTTTCCCGTCTCGAGCCTGGATATTTATGCATAATTTGTGTTTATTATCAAAAGAAAAGTGTAAAAGTTGTCTAGTACTCACAAAAGCGCTCTATTACTTTATTTTTTTTATTGCTGAGAAGCAGCACACAGGCTGATAGCCCACTTAATAAGTAACTAGTTACCGGAGCTCCACGAACACGCTGCTATTCGCATAGGGGTACTGAGACCTAGGTCACTAATACAGAAACACTAACAGATATTATTGCAAATTTATAGACCACGGATGGTTGTCATCTAGACTGGCTTGGAGCCCTACGTAGCAGAACTAGATGGGCTGTGTATATTGTTAAAAGTATATTTGTTTACTTAATAAACACTTCGTCTATGAACTTAGTATATATACTCATATAAACCTCAATAGGTGCTCTCGGTGCTGGACATACGGTATGGTAATGAAACTCGATCGAGACATTCTTGAGGACGCCCTCTTAATGCGAATCTGAATACAACGTAAAATAGTATTCGCGCTGGCGACACGCGGTTGCGAAGAATGGCGAGTATTCTCCCGGATACGATAAATCAGCATAATTTGCTTTTCCACTTGTTAAGACGTTAATAATCAATTGAGATTTACCGTTTAATTAACAATTAAATTCTAACTAAAAATATTTAAATATTCATAGACAAGAATAAAAATATTAGACAATTCACACAGTGTTATTTATTTCCAAGGTAGAACGTTTATGTTATGTTACACATAAGCAGTATACAGTTGTCTATTAAGAAAACTGTACTGCTACTTATGTATAAACACCCAGATTTGGAACGGGAATTGAATCCGTGAACCTTCCGACATTCGTCACCCGTTGCTCTACAAAGATCGTCAAAATGTCAAGTGACAATAGCATAATTTCACCATTATCACCGGGAGCTTTTACGACATAATAAATAACACTGAAAAGAGAGTCGTCTCTACTTGAATCTGTTTCGAGTATTGGATCGCGACGGCCAATGTGTACTGCACGGTCAGTGCATTAGACCACATCGGCTGCTGCACTCGCGTTATGGTAATGAGATCGAATCCGAAATTGGAATCGGCGTGAATCCCAATCTCAAGGAATAATTCACATATGCCCAAGCCGTTTATAGAAGTCGAATATTGTTGGAATAATTTAGTCTGAAGCATCCAACTAAGCAATACAAGAGCTCTAATATTAAATATTCGATGGACCCGTCAGTATTTAATAAATTTGGCATGTCTCTGCTATATTTGGGTTTGAGTTCATAGTTGATATTATTGCTTATGATATGCTGAAAAGTAGAAATTTGTCATTTTTCCAAGGAAAAGTTATTCAAGAATAAATATATTTTTTTTTCTTGAAAATGATCTACCTTTTGGTAACTCATTTGAAATTACAATCTAGCCTTATACGTAGACTAATTAGTAATATAAATTTAACTTAATTTGCTAAGAATAAATATATGAATACAACATTTTACTTACCATCAATTATATAGGTAGATATCGAATTTAACGTATTAAAAATTTGTTATGAGTAAGAGACGCATAATTTGGTAAGTTTTGTATGAAAATCAACAACCATAAAAAATTGTGCCAAGACTGGAACTCGCATAATATATTCATTCTTAGTTTAACAACTTTTCGTAGACCTCTGTAACGCAACGATTTCCATTTGTTGAAATGTCAGCAGCGGTTAAGGGTTAGATCTCATTCCTAGTATGAATGTTTATATATTTATTTAAACTAATGGTCGCCAGAGGACGAAATTCGACCATAATTCATTTAATTTTTAAGTTTGAACTTTATTGGCCTCTTTAAACCAAGGTTTCATCACAGCCACTCAATTAATTTGCGTTTTTTCTACATTAGTTTGAACAGCATTACTGTAAAACTTCAAAATGTTTTGCATTACAAACCTGCACTTTAAATCTATTTTGAAACCATTATTCACATTTATAAACACTATTCTCACAAAGAGTCAGAAACAGAGAGAGGCAAGAGTAAATCAATTCAAATTACCTATACACCATCTCACACATTCAAGCATAAAGAGGAGCAAGATGTATTTTACAAATTATAAATAACTATATAAATAAAAATAATTCCAAAGATTTATTTATTGTTTTTGTCAATTTTGACATTCAATAAGATGAAATAGAATATAATCACTTATGCCTGTAAACAATGTTAATTTATTATATATATATATATATATATATATATATATATATATATATATATATATATATATATATATATATATATATATATATATATAATATTATTTATTTGTTTCAGTCTGGATGGTCCGAATAAATCAAACAAATTTGTTTCTGTAAAAATAACAGAAACGACAATTAAAGTTGATTACTCGTCTCTCATAACTCTTGCTTTTCTATCTATTAATTAAATTATTTAAATCAAATCTGTAACGTAATAACGTAAATATTGTTTACTTTTTTGTAGGCAAATGTCATGTGTCACACTTCTATGACACATGACATTAAGCGCGTTAAATCAAAAGGGATTATGTCCTGGTTACACAACCTAACCATAATACAATAACATTAAAGAGATGATATTCTCTTTACATCTCCCCTCCACGATATGAAAATTGCATAATTTTTCAATCAGCTTCAACTTCAAACATTGGAATTAGTTTTGTCACGTGGAATAGACTCGTGTCTTGATTTCTTTTTCCAGTTTTTATTTTATAAATTGAGTTTGAAATTTTTTCTTCTATTATATATGGGCCGATTCTTAGTTCTTCTAGTTTTTTCCTATTGAGTTTGTTTCCATTCTCTATGAATACCATATCTCCTTCGTTGAATTCATGGTGTCTTCTGTTTCTATTAAATAAACTTTCGTTATACTTATGTGATCTCTGTGTTCTTTCTAATGCTAATTTCTTATCTCTTATCCAGTCTTCTCCGTTTTTCTTTCTTTTTAACTCTTCTGGTATGTTACTGGTGTCTGTGCCATATAATAGATACTCTGGTGTAAATCCCGTTATTGTATGTTCTAGTATATTATACTTATTCACACATTCTCTCGCTATCGATGTCCATGCTCTATTCTTTTTCTCTTCGTTTATTTTACATCTTATTTTATTTACTAATGTCTGATTCAGTCTTTCATTCAGACCATTAGAAAATGGTGCATTTATTGCAGTAAAAATTAATTGCACTCCTTTATTTTTTAAATAATCTTTAAATTCTTTCGAATTTATTCCAGGATATTGGTCCGTTAAGATTGTTCCGATGTTTTCTATGTCTAACACAGTTTGAATTAGTTTTATAAAATCAGCGGCGTTTTGAGTTCTTGATGTTGAAATGAACGCATATCTCGTGAAATGATCAACAAGTAAATGAATATATTTTTTTGTTGATCTAGTGCTTCCAAATCCTCCAATTGTATCTATGGACATAATTTCGAAAGCTTTGGTCGCTGGTCCTAATTGTGACATTGAGCCGAATTTATGTTGCCCTCTTGACTTATTCTTAATACATATATAACATTCTTTACAAATTTTTTTTATATTCTTCACTAAATTTTTAGCAGTATAATATGGACATATTTTCATTTGTGTTTGTGTTATTCCTGTGTGACACCATTCCTTGTGTATTTTATTAATTAAATCAATACTGAATTTTTCTGATAATATGATTTTCTCTCTTTTCTTCACTTTTTTATAATATATTCCGTTTTTCTCTATTAATTTTTCTTTTTTATTCTGTAATAGTATATTATTCATCTGATCTAATTTTATTTCATCTATTTCAATAAAATTTACCGTTTTTAATAAATCCTCTTCTTCTGTATTTGATTCTAGAACAGGGTTTCTACTCAAGCAGTCCGCTTCTTTATTATCTTTACCTGGGACGTATATAATTTTAAAATCGTATTGAGATAGATAGTGACTTAGATCGCCCAATTCTTCGTCTGTTCGTGCTTTTATATTCATATTTTCCAGTGGTTTGTGGTCAGAGTATATTTCGAAGTATCTCCCTATCAGCCAGTGTTGCCAGTACTTTATTGCCTCTTTTATAGCTAAGCATTCAAGATAAATAGCTTTTTTTCTTTTTTGCGTTTCATTAAGTTTCTTTGAGAAGTAGGCCACAGGTTTTTCTTTTCCATCCTCTTGTGTTTGTTTTAGTATTGCGCCTATACCTTCAAGTGATGCATCTGTATATATCTTGATTGGAAGGTCTTTGTCGAATATCTCCAACACTGGTTGGGAACATAGCATTTCTTTTATCTTTCTGAAAGATTTTTCACAATCCTCTGTCCATATAAATTTTACATTTTTTTTTAATAGTTGATGTAATGGATCTAGTAATATTGAGCTCTTTTCTATATATTCATGGTAAAAATTTATTTTCCCCAGAAATTGTCTAATTTGCTTTTGTGTAGTAGGAATTGGGAAATTTTTTATTGACGTTATGTTGTCTTTCAACGGTTTAACCGTATTTTCTCCTATTACATGTCCTAAATATCTAACCGAACTAGCAGCGAATGTACACTTTTTAAATTTTAACCTGAGTCCTTCTTTTTTTATTGCATTTAATAATTTTTCAATATGATTTAGATGTTCTTCAAACGTCGGTGAGTGTATTAAGATATCGTCTATATAGTTCACTGAAAATTCAGTTAGTCCATATTTTCTTAATATGCTACTCAGAATTCGTTGAAATATAGCTGGAGACGTTTTTAAGCCAAACGGTAGACATGTCCATTGATAGTGACCATCTTGTGTTACAAATCCCGTCTTCCTCCTATCCTCAATTCTTAGTGGTATTGACCAAAAAGCTGAGTTAATGTCCAGTGTCGTAAAGTATTTACAATTTCTGGCTCTTATTATTATATCATCTATTAAAGGGAATGGTTGTGCCTGAGGGACAATGTTTTTATTTAAATCTCTAAAGTCTATGCACAGACGTGTCTTTCCTTCATTTTTCTTATATGCTAGTGTGACGGGTGCAGCAAAAGGACTATAAGATTCTTCGATTAAATTCTTCTCTAGTAAGTTGGCTATTTGTTTCTCTATTTCTTTTTTGTCTTTTATATTACATCTATAGGGTCTTTTACTGCAGTATTTCTCCACTATTAAGTCAATTCTAGCTTCATATTCGTTAACAGTCCCAATATCATACTTGTCTTTCGCAAACACTGATTTGTTTTTATCTATCAATTTTTCTATCTTCATTTTTTTATCTTTATCTAAATGTTCTATATTTGTTTGAAATTCTTCTGTTTCCACGTGTTCATTAAAATTAATTGAACAATTTGTAACTTCACTTAATGTTATCTCTGGTTTTTCTAACTTTTTCTCTATTTTCTGTGAGATTTCTAAATTTTCATTCAACCTCAACTTAAACATAGGAATTAAGTCTAATCCTATTATAAAATCTTCAAAATCCTCTCTTTCAACTACATATATATCTACTATTTTTTCTATATCAAATATTTTTATTCTTATTCTTACCAATCCATTTGTCTGATTCACACCATTGACAGACCTCAAGAATATCTTGTTTAAATCTTCTCTATTCTCTTTTATTTTTATCCATTTCGAGTTTATCAAGGATACTTGAGAACCTGGATCATATGTTCCCATTATCTCTATCTGATTCTCAACTAGTAGCTTAAGTCTGATCAATGGTGTGACTATTAGTTTTTTTTCTCTGTATTTAAATTTACTTCTATTACTGAATTGCTTCCTATAGCTTTAGGTTTCTCTTTTTTCTCTAGTTTAAACCAGCATTTTTCTTCTGGATGATATCTTATACCTTTACCCATGTTTTCACATGTCATACATGGTTTCTTTTCTTCATTTCTGAATTTATGTTCTGGTTTACCTTCTTTTTTAAATGTTTTCTTTTTATTTATTATCCCTTCAAGCTTCTGTAATTCATTTATTAAATCTTTTGTATTTTCTATTTCATCTCTGGCGATCTTCTCTCTAATAAATTCTGGCAACCCAAATGCAATTCTATCTATCATTGTATCAGCGTCCATGTCCTTATTTATTTCTAATAATAATCGTTCTTTCTTTATTGCATATTGTACTATTGAACCTTCTTTGTATTTAAAATAATGAGCATATGTCCTGCTACTCCATCCCTTACCTGAAAAGGTTTCTATTAATATCTGTTTCCACGTATTCCAATTGTTTTCATGTTCTCCTTTTATTACAGTAGAAGTATACCAATCTTGGCAAGTTGCATCTAAAAATATTCTTAATAATTCTATTTTAGTTTTATCTTTTTCTATTTTAAATCTTCCACACTCTTTTTCGAATATATGTAACCATTGTCTAACATTAGATATTTTATAATTAAATTTTTCTAATACAAATTTATCTACAATATGTTTTAAGTTTTTTTCTTCTTCGTGTTTTTCTGATTTTTCAATTAATTTTTCTAATATTTTTTCCAAGCTCGAGTTTTCTTTAATATTCTCTTGAAGTGTTTGTTTTAAATATTTCCCTCCAAACTGGATATTTCCTTCATCATCTAAATATATCTTTTCTAATTCTTTTGAAATTTTTATCCATATTTTTAACTCATCATGCCTTTTTCCTAATGAATTTTTTACCTTTTTGAAAGTCTCCGTCTTTGTCAACTCTTCATGATAATCTGCATACATGAGGTCATCTGGTATAACATATTTTTCCCCTTGTTCTGTGACAATTGAGGTTACAGCTACTACTGTAGTTTTACAGTCCTTTGGAGAAGCCACAGCTCTGAACTCGAATTGCAATTTCATTTTGTGACGAAAATTGTCGTTTTATAATATTATTTATTTGTTTCAGTCTGGATGGTCCGAATAAATCAAACAAATTTGTTTCTGTAAAAATAACAGAAACGACAATTAAAGTTGATTACTCGTCTCTCATAACTCTTGCTTTTCTATCTATTAATTAAATTATTTAAATCAAATCTGTAACGTAATAACGTAAATATTGTTTACTTTTTTGTAGGCAAATGTCATGTGTCACACTTCTATGACACATGACATTAAGCGCGTTAAATCAAAAGGGATTATGTCCTGGTTACACAACCTAACCATAATACAATAACATTAAAGAGATGATATTCTCTTTACATATATATATATATATATATATATATATATATATATATATATATATATATATATATATATATATATATATATATATATATATATATATATATATATATATATATATATATATATATATATATATATATATATATATATATATATTAATTAGCCGTTACCGCCCGCTTCGCTGGTCGAATAACAGAAAAAAAAGTAAATATAAAAGTGTGAATAAATTTATTTTGTTTTTAATACACTGACAAAAAGTAAGCTTGATTTGAGTGAAACTACTCGGCGAAAGGAATAGGTATTCCGACCAAATTTCAAGCCTCTATACGCCTTATGGTTCCAGAGGTAGATGGAAATCTCTTATATGCCTATCACTATCTCTTCAAAATTCTGGGTTCTAAAAATTCTGGAATTATAATGCTGATTTCAATTACGAAACCTTGAACCTTCTCAATCTAAATAACTCATAATAATATACTTATGTAAGTAATATAATATATGTATATTTGTAACTGCAATAAATTAATTTAGATTTACAAACGATTCTAACTTACTGTTAAGAACTTTATAACTAACCCACTAATATTTTATGGATGAAATTTTCCGAAATAATTGATTATTATTATACTCGTATTTGAAGACGTAATAAACTTATAACAAGTGTCATGAATAAACAAGGATGTTAGCAGTGGAGGAGTATTAAGCGCCCTCAGCTTAACTGAAGCCCATTGAATCTGATTAAGCTTACATAAAACTTAGATCAAAGTGCACCATCTAAGTCAGCATTTCCACAAGGGTTTTATGTTAATGAGTGCCAGCTATCTGCTTTGAACGGCCAGCGGAGTAATCGAGACTGAACATCGCCGCATTATACTAAAGTTCTGCACGTTGCACGTAACGGGTTGGTCTCTTCTTGCTGTATTGTCATAGCTTGAATATAGCTTACTTAAGTCAACTGAGAACACGCTATAATCGGTTATTTAGCATTGAATGCATTATTACTCGTCACCGCTAGAGGCGCTAGTTATTTAAATAAATAAATAAAATAAAAAAAGCCTCTTATTTCGTGCATTTTGTAATTATAGATAAAATTATTAGTAGTTAGTAATTAAAATTTGTTCGTAAATATAGTTTTTGATTTTGATTTAGATACTTTTTAATTAATCAATAACAAACCAAACACAACAAACTTTTACATAAATTAAAAAATACAATTGTCAATAGAAGTGCTTTTTTGTACGTACTTTTTTATTGCTGTAAGAAATCAGACAGGCCGATGACTAATTATACAATAGTTAGCAGTTGCCATCACTTATGGATGCTTACGGCGCCAGGGGCACCGCTAACACGCTGCCGTCTACGTAGGGGTACTGGAACCTGGTCACTTATGCCAAAACACAACACAAGGTTACTATGGCGGCATATTTAACCAACGGTGGTTGCCATCTAGACGGGTTTGGGTTACCACGTAACTAGGGTTGCTTAGTCGCCTTTACGACAGGCCGACCCCGGCCATAGAGGTAGTATTCTAACTACGCCTCTGCACGGAGATAAGCCTTAATGCATTTGATGAAGTTTAAGCTCGTTCGAATAGTAAAACCATCACCGACGTGTATATTATAATCAAAGCCATCACCATATTAGCGGTAGATTTATGCTGCATTTTAAGCATAGATTACAACACTCGTATTGATCTGTATATATTATATTTTTGTTATATTGAACAGATAAATAACAAAGAAGCTTAGCAATGCAACGAAATATATTTTAATTTATTATTACATTTAAATATTTTTTCAAGTTCGTTTACCTGTAACTGGTATTGAGTATTTCAAAATTATCAATTTAATAATTAAACTGATCAAATATATATAGCGGGATGTAATTTTAATAATGGTTTAAAATTTTTGTGGTAAATACGTTTGTGGTTATTTCGTTTAAATATAAATCTGTAACGACTTTGAATCTATTTTCCGGTTTAAATGATCCTAATAGAATCACAAGCTGTCATTAAAGAATTTCTTTTTTCACATTATTATATGATATGATAATAATATATGAAGAAAAAATTGTATGTAAGAGTAATTAAAGAGTTAAAGAGATCAAACAGTGAAGCAATCATCGATCAACATAGCGCAATACAGCGGTCAACAATGGCATTTTGTCTCGCGACCCCAGTGGCGGTGCGTCAAGAATGCTTGCACGCCGACAAGTTCGCCGACACCGCATTTTATCGCCGACTAATGATCGGGACCGTTCGCCGACACCGGTGTTAATGAGAATCTAAGGCTGGCTAGGGTTGCATCCATTGCGTAATATGTGTGATTAGAATTGAATTCTTAATAAGTGAAATATTAGATTATTAATTAAGTGTTTTCTAATTACGAGGGTAACAGACGCTATGTATTATCAACTATGTTTTTAAAAAGCAATTCAAAGTGAAATCAAATAAAAGACGAAGAAATATTGTCTAGCAAGAGATTATTTTTAAGACTAAATTATGATTATTAATTAAGCATTAAATTAAATACAAGAATAACCTAAGCTTCTTATATATTTCCACTGATATAAAGGAAAAAAAACTGAATAGTGACAGCAATACAACCTACTACACGTAACTAACAGCCAAGTGGTAATTGACACTTGTAAAAACTACGCATCGAGACCGTTTATGAATGGAAGTTGCCTATACGCCTTGACACACCTGTGTCACCTGTATACCTATACTATCTAATAATAATGTTGTCAAATGTATCTATTCTAAAATTAATAGATTTAAAAATTAAAAGTATAACAGACTTTTAAACTAGAATTGAGAATGAGTGTATCAGGGAATAAATTGAGTTTTTTAAACTACATGGATGAATGATGAAAAGTTTTTAGGAAGTATGTTTTTATTTAAACGCACACCATTTTAAGATCATTCATCATATTATGACCATCAGGTCATAAATACTTGGAAAGCATTAAATAAGAAGTATTCCATTTTCAATAATTTTGCACGAGATATAGAAGGAGAGGGAGATAGAAGAGAAAAGAAGAAGAACTTAAATAAAAGCCCCATTTCTGTCATACACCCAAATACGAAGTCTATAATAATAATTAATTATCATTAATATTCCGCGATATTAATATTCATGGCAACCCTAAGCACCTTACGTTCGCAACCAATAAAATATTTATAAAAGCACCCACCCTTAATAGGATGGGTCAAGCTTCTAGAGTACAACGGTTTAGCCTCAAAGTGCTATCCAGCGGTTTACCACGTCCACGCGAATCTCATGAGTTTTAACATACAAGGTAGTGACGTAGTATCCAAAACTTTTATTCAGGGGTTAGGCAAAAAGTACTCTACATGAGGGACTTAACGTCGAATAATATCAAGTCATTATGGACATACTAAGATAATTAATATTAAAAAAAAAAAACGTTATTTTGGATACAGATTACACATCCAACAAATAAAAAAGATTTCGATGAGAGTTTGAGTACACTCATGAACACGGAAGATGACGATTTTCTCTACAGTCTTGTATAGTTATATTGTGTGGTAAGAAGAGTAATTATTTTACCACCATGAACGTTGGGAACACCAATATAATTTTTTAAAAAATGAATGTGTAGCTGCTGCTGAATATTGAACTGCTCATTTTAAATCATCAAGTGGAATAATGAAGATCTCTCGGTGTGGAGGCGGAGTAGGAATACCAACCGCTGTGGCTGGGATCAGTCTGTCGTAAAAGGCGGCGACAAAAGAACCCCAGCCCCACGCCCGGATGCCGCCATAATAACCTTGTGTTGTGTTCCGGGATTAGTGACCCAGGTTCGTATACTCTTATGGGACAGCAAGCGTGTTCGCAGTGCCCCTAGTGTCGCAAATATTCATAGGCGACGGTAACTGCTTATAACTAGTGTGCCATCAGCCTATCTGCTGTTCCTCAAAAAAAAAAAAAAAAAAAAATAAGATCTATTTAATTCAGAAACACAACAGTGGGTTGTAAGAAAATAAAAGACGCCGAAGACCACAATCACAAACAATAAGATTCAGATATAATTTTCACTAGACTGTTTTATGAGTATTTTCTTCTAGGTATTAGTTTTGGTTAGAATTAATATTTTTATTACATTAACTTACTAGTTACTACTTACTAGTAGCAAATTAAAAGAATAAATGGCATATGGAATATTTATTTAAAATAAATAATGAATGTGAAATGGACGTGAGCAATATCAGAGCGCCTCGATCGGGCCGAGCGAAATTCCAAAAGTTAACAAGTGGAGCCAAGCCTCATTTGTGTAGGAGCCCTCTTAAAAAAAGAACAATACGCCGCCGATAAAGGAGACGGCCCAATAATTTAGGGTCATTGTTTCACTTAATTTATGGAGTGCGGCCGCGGGATTGATTTGTAGGCTCCCGGGGGAATCTCGAGGGAAAAAACACGACGAGAGGGGGGCGAGATTTAGATTAGTGAAGTGGGAAGATGTTTGCTGAGACGCCTAAAGAAAAAAAAGCACTCGAATCTCGAAGGAACTTGTTTTGGTGATCAGATATTCAAACGAAGTTTTCCGATAATAGTGATGTTGTTAGATAAACTAAAATTTATTAGAGCATAAATAAATACAATTATTTTTAGGATCGTAGCAAGTGGAAAGAAGTGGTCTCTGCCTACTCCTACGGGAAAGAGGCGTGATTATATGTATGTATGTATTTTTTAAATCAGGAGAACACAGACAGGCGAGCGACATATTTAATTTAAAGCTTTTTTTTATTGCTGTAGGACAGCAGACAGGCTGACGGTCCGCTTAGAATTTAGCAGTTACCGTCACCTATGGGTGTTTGCAACACCAGTGGCATCGCGAACACGCTGCTGTCCCATAAGGGTACAGGAACTTGGGTCACTAATGCCGGAACACAACACAAGGTCATTATGGCGGCATACTTAAGACCGAAGGTGGTCGCCATCCAGACGGGCTTGAGGCCCTGCCACGTAAAAGCTAATAGCTATAGATAAGTACGTAAAGCTTATAGATAAGTACTATTATTGTATAAGTCAGATTATTTTAGAATTGACAGTAGCCAATTATACGTTGGACACACGTAGGCCTCCCCAAGTTTGCGCCACAAATCCCGGTCGTTTGCTTTTTCCATCCAGCGCCGACCAGCAAATTTGCGCAGGTCATAGTTCCATCAGGCTGGAGGGCGTCCTACGCTACGACTAGTCCACTCTAGTCCATTTGCTTTAATGCCCATCGGTCTTGTGATAGACGTGACCGACCTATTGCCACCTATGCCAGTTTGCATATTTGTGTATTTTATAATAACAATCAAAAATAAGCATTAAAACCAACTAAAAATCAATTAAAATAGTGATGTGACACGAAGACCGCTTGAACAAACGCCGCACTGAACTCGAAACGTGCGTACTCGTTAGCGGATTTAAAGAGCATCTTCTAAAATATCCGAAGCGGAGTTACGTGCGTCCAGATCCATATCTCGGCGGACAATACCGCGGCCTCCGTCACGACAGTAGCGAAAATATGGAGGACCGGCCCGTGTTTTATGTTAATGCACCGGCTTAAACGACGACGCGAAATCCGACGAGTGTGATTGAACCGATATGGGAGATGTATGGGAAATTAATTTGGCCTACAAGTGTAACAGACTGTACAAGAGAACATTTTTATGTAGGTACTTCTTTTATACTGACTTTATTACTGACGACCTCGGTGGCGTAACGGATAACGCACGTCGGTACGCTCGCGGAGGTCACGGGTTCGATTCCCGTCTCGCGTCTGGGTGTTTATGTATAATATGTATTTATTTACAAAAAAAAAAGTATATAAGTAGTATATCAGTTGTCTAGGGCCCATAACACAAGTGCTACTTAGTTTGGGACTAGATGACGCTGTGTGAATTGTTACAAAATATTTATTATTTATTTATTATATGAAATGATAATTGACGCACAATTTCTTCAGATTGTCTCGTCAAATTATAGTACAATAAATGTAGTCATTTAAAGGTAAAATAAAACTATGAGTGACGAAACTTTAAAGGACATATGCAAGCATTTTTTTTTTTGTTAAGAGACAGGCCGATGGCCCACTTAATAGCAAGCAGTTACCGTCGTCTATGGACGTTTGCGACGCTAGGGGTACCGTGAATACGCTGCTGTCCGCATAAGGTTACAGAAACTTGGGTTACTAATGCCGGAACACAACACAAGGTTATTATGGCGGTATACTTAAGACCAAAGGTGGTCGCCATCCAGACGGGCTTGGGGCTCTACCACGTAGCTAGGGTGGCTTGTTTTGTCGCCTTTTACGACAGGCCGACCCCGGCCGCAGAGGTTAGTATTCTTTCTCCGCCCCTGCACGGATAAAACGCCAACAATGCCCTAGAACAACACAAAGCTATTATGGTGGCATACTTATAGACCAGATGGGTTTAGGGCCCTACCACACTAGGGTTGTTTTGTCGCCTTTTATGACAGAGCCACCTTGGTCGCAGGGGTCAGTATTCTTATTCCACCCCTGCATGGAGGGTGTCAAAGAACTGGACTTACTTCTTCTCCTTGATCATATGCAGTAAACGAAGCAACCACCTAAGTTAAAACTACATGAACCATATATTCCGTCTATTTTCATGTACCCCATTGGTTAAGGAAAAAATATCACGGCTAGACATAAAAAGTCACGCAGAAATTAAATTTATTGACTACACTCAACAGCGTACCTCATGCTCCGAAGGGAATGAATTTAGACACAATTGAAATAACAACCCTAGTAAGAAGTTATTCTTTTCCATCTCCGTGCGGTCGTTAAGCTAGCGATGAGTAGTAAATAGGCTTTATGGTGGCCAGCGCTACATTTCCGACTAAAAGAATCTTAAAAGAGAGGTGAAAATTAGGTGAAAGTAGGAGATAATGGAAACTTAAAAGCCATATTTAATCATTTTTCCATACTTGAGTAGTTTGAAATCAAATTCAAGTCATGCATTATTAAAAATACTTTACATTCATAATTATTTTAAAAAAGAGAGGTCTACAATTCATGCATTAGATATATAAATAATAACACAAACATTTTATTACGGTCAATATTAATGCCTTTCCGCCGTCCTACTAAATAAATAATCAAACCTGACGCCTTCAGGCTCGGTCCACTCCCATCTCTGTGGCATGCCACGATACGTGAACCACGATCCTTCTTATATGGACAGTAAGTACCGCCCAACGCATCCATAACATCTATTGTATGCATACTAACTTCAGTTCTAACTACGTTTATATTAAAAATGTAAAATAGTACTTTATTTAAGTAATAAAAGTCCAAAGTGAAAAAAATGAAAAGGTTAATTTGTATGTGAAATTGTACAATTTTTTTAGTCGTTTCGTCTTGTAATCTTTCACTTCAGTATTATCATAAGTATACTCATTGTACTCTGTTTTGTTCCATGTTACTTACTTTTATCATATATAAGAACTATAAAAAATATTGTCTTGGTTTTCTGAGGAAGATTGCCAACTGACTACTTCAACAGCGTTCCTTGGAACGGGACAGCCCAATTTTATCCTTGCCGTGACTTTATGGTCCTAATAAACAAATAACACATTTGTTTTTCAGTTAGACAACATCACGGATTACATTTGTCCACGTTATTACACGAGCAGCGGATGTCTTTCATGGAACAGTATCTAAAGGAAAAGATCGGTGAAAAAGGTCTGCACGAGCCTCTCGTAGCGTCTTATTCTCCACGAACCACAGATTGGCATTGACGGCGTTGACTTGTTTTCAGTGTTTGTTCTAAACGTAATGTTAACAAATATTTTTAAACGATAAAAACATCTAAGAGTTACATGCGATAATAGGCATCTAACAGGTTGCATCTCGAATACGATTCAACTCTGCTAATATATGCTACAAATCAATATTCGCTCAATAATAATTTAAAAATATATACGAAATGAACAGCCAAATGATTATGATAATTGAAAATGAAACCACTATTGATAATTGAAACCACTATTAATAGTCTAAAAAGGCTACCGATAAACTTTCATTAAAATCTATTTGATGTAAAGGTAGATGTATTTTGACCCTAGCCCTATATGTATGAACATATAAGGCGTGGGTCACATTAAAATGGACTTGCTGGCATCGCATTGGTGCCTATATGGCATAGCACCGCCCCAACGTCCAATGCTGTCCAAACCAGGCATTGTATGTATATTAAAGAATAAATTGACTCTTTGATGCGACGTTTGATGTGTGGATTTGTTACTGCATAAACATGTCCATGGTTTATGTAAGTTTCAAGGGAATATAAGATTTGCAAGCCTCGCGGAAGGTGGCCGACAATATCTTAAGTTCTATCTGTGGATGTGTTTATGCGTTTAAGAGAACAAATAAATCAGAGAGTACAATGTTAAGTTATAAAACAAATATTTTTAAGATAATATGTCAATATTTTTATTATTATATATTTCGAAACATAAAATTAATTTTAATTCTTCTATAAGTTATTTTACTAATTAGATCTAATAAAATATATAAATCCAAAATACATTTTTTTTTAAAGAAAATAATGAATCATCATCATCATCATCATCTTTGCGTTCTATCCCGGTTGCAGCCCAAACTCTCGCTTCGGCGCCCGGGGTCCGCTTTCCGACTTTTTCTTCTCCACTTCGCACGGTCTTCAGCATCCCTGGTAGTGAGCCCATTGGCACGCATATCACCCTTTACGACGTCAAGCCAGCACTTTTTGGGTCTACCCCTCCTGCCGGGGCCCGGCGGAGGCGGCATGGCCAGACATTTGTTACCCACGTAAGCATCCGGTTGCCGTAAAACGTGGCCGTACCAACGGAGCCGACACTCTTGTAATTTGTCCGCAATGTCACGGACATGAAGACTGCCGCGAATGCGGGAGTTCCTGACGCGGTCCTTCCGCGTCACTCCACACATCCACCGCAGCATATTCATCTCCGTGACACGCAGCTCTTGCTTGTGTCGCTCTAACACCGGCCACGCTTCACAGCCGTATAAAAGGACAGGCCTAATGATGGTCTTATAGACCTGTCCCTTCAACTTTACCGGCATCTTGGGGTCACAAATGACACCAGTTACCTCACGCCATTTGGCCCACGCGGCAGCAATGCGTGCCTTGACGTCGCAATCGATGTCACCAGACGCAATAAAATGCAAAGAAAATAATGAATATCATATATAAATAATACTAAGGTATTATTTTTAGTAAGCTGTGACTGTAGTTTCACTTGGATGGAATTACAGATCGAAGTAGAGAGCGTCTTTTGATTATAAACCTGTCTCTGGATTCTGCTAGTGAGAGCTCTTCTTATTTTTCCAAAATAACAGTAGCCACCACTTATTGGTCATCTATCAGTGAAAGTCTCATTAAAATGACACTAGTCGTCAACATCTAATACCAACATTTAAAAAAATATGTTGTATCTTAATATTATAAACATTGTATTGAGTAACATAAAAATAATAAGAATTAAGATAATGGAAAATAATTTTAAAACACTATTAAATAGAGCATAAAATAAAGTAACAGGTTTCTCCCATCCCTAAGGCAATTCTAAATTTATAAAGTCTACTATCAGATGTCGGCGGAGGCCGCATTAATTGGACCTGCCGATCTGAA
The DNA here is from genome assembly GCA_963693495.1 of Malacosoma neustria. Lineage (NCBI taxonomy): Eukaryota > Metazoa > Arthropoda > Insecta > Lepidoptera > Lasiocampidae > Malacosoma > Malacosoma neustria. Next base: position 1,213,137 of record OY856376.1, on the reverse strand, counting down.
ACGCGCAGATTTCACTTCTATAAATGGCGAGAGGGGTTTATGGTATCGCTCCGGTGCGTTGTTCGCGTCAACGCTGCGCGTGCGCCTGCGCACCCATGTAATTGGTCGACGCGCGGTGACATTAACACAACATCCAAGATGGCCGACGTTGATGTATGCCTGCATTCTTAATATACGTTTCGAACGCACAAAATATGAGTTAACATTCTAAATTTAAATATAAATAATAATATGAATGGTTAGAAAGTTATGAGATACAAAAGGAGGGGTAGACCAAAAAAAGATGGATATATTGTGTAAAAGATGGTATGGCAAAATGAGGAGTAAATATCCAGATTACGACTAATAGAGGACAGTGAAAGGAGAGAATATATTGTTTCGACCCCATATAGTTTGGGATAAGGACAGGCAGAAAAGGGCTAGAAAGTAAAAAAACCTTTAAAGTGTAAAGAGTTTGAGTTGCGTGTAAATAACTTTGGTATCATTTGCCTTTGACTACACAAACGGATAAAAGTTGGTAAGGTTGTTTTAATTTACGAGCATTACTTAGATGCAAGTAATGCTCTGGTGTCTAAGATTCGCTCGGCAACAATTTTAAATATATGTCTTTTTCGTTCGTAACTGTGGTACGTGAGGTCGATTCATAGACTTTATTGAGTCTTGTAAGCGTACTATTAATAATCTTAATCCAAAACAATGTCAACTTCAACAGATTAGAACAATAGCGCACGACAGAAGTGGAGACCACACATCGTCTGCAAACGGTCAGTGATTGATCGGCCGATTGTCTTCATGCGCATATCAATCATCTCGTCGCCGGACAGTTGGACGACTGTCGCCAGCGACGGCTTGATCCATCAAAACCCTTTTAACGGGATGATTCCATTTGTAATTGTGTCCATTTTTTGCGGTATTTTATAATTAATGGAGTTTCCTTAAATGGCCACTAAGATCGCAATCAATCACCAGATTATATGAAGGAGGTTTTACGTCTTTGAAGGTGTCTGACGAGATTTGTTTATACCGACGGCAAAGATCTGAAGTATTAGTGCATATAAAATGTTTATTAATAACATAAACTTTATAATACATGTTACTGGTATGTTTTTCTCTAAATTATATATCGTAAGTTTAGAGATGCATCAAGTTTGCATCTCAAATTTGATCCAAGCGCAAATTCCTCAGTTCGAATAAAGTAATCGATGACCTCCTTTAAGCGTCTAGGTGTTTATTTATAGATAGGTAATATGTATTTATTTACAAAAGAAAAGTATACATGTTGTATAACAATTGTCTAATTCCCATAACATGAGTGCTATGCAACTTAGTTTAGGATTAGATGGTGTTGCGTTGCGTGAAATGTCCCAATATATTCGGTTTTGAAAAAAAAACGAATTTCATTTTTTATCATATTTGGATACTACTTACATAATCTAAATATTATTGCTACATTAAATAAAAAATTATATGTATTTTGGATATCAAATGAATAATAAGTCGGTAAAATGACGGACTCAATAGGCGCTCTAGTTCGGGCGGCGGCAGAACTCTCCCGCCTGTTGCCAAGCATCGGCGGGCTGGGCGCAGTGTTCCGTAGGCTCTGAGGGGACCGTGCGATGGCCCTTTACGGCGCCCCAATCTGGGTGGATCGCCTGACGGCCAAAACGATGGCACTGCTATGCAGGCCGCAGCGCGTCTTGGCCGTCTGGGCGATAAAAGGATACCACGGTGTCCTACTGCCTTGCTTGGCACGAGAAGCGTCACGCTCTCGTCACTCAAATCGGCGCGGACCTGTAGCTCCCGGCCCTGGTTCTGTCTATGGTCGGGAGCGATCCTGGATGGACAGCTATCGCCTCCTTTTACGAGGCAGTCATGTCCGCAAAGGAGGCGGCCATGCGGGAGCGGGAGTCGACCACCACACTACTCTCCCGCTAACGCAGACCACGTCATCGGCGCCGAAGGACAACAAATGACTTCCAGCCGCCGTGGGATGCAATCGCGGATGGCCCCTCGGGTAAGGATCCGCCGCCCGTACTATTGCCGGGAATGTGGGGGCGTGCTGTTCCGCGACCCCCTCAACTCCTTTAACTGATACAGGGTAGACGAAATCTTGATCCCCTGGTGCTTTCACTATAGAAAAGGATTGCCCGGACACAAAGGGCGCGCCGGCGCCAGTCCGGGCCACGAGACCAAAGGCACTGATATAGTAGTAAAATGACGCTTGTGTATTTTTGAAATAGCTGCCCTGTAACGATTAATATATGTCAGATCCCTCACTATTCTACGACTATTTGGTGTAGAGGTAGCAGCGAAGGGCTCTACTCTGTATTTATTCTTTGTTGTACTAATAGGAGGATTATTTATTTTTATATTTATTTAATTCATATTTTAGGTTTTATGACAAAGACTGGAGACTGACTCCAGCAACCTTGAACTATGACAGCTAGCAGGAAGATTGACTAGTCTATAGTTCAGATCTCAGTAATATTTATAACGAAACTATTTTTTTTTTTATTACCACAAAAGCTCACAACAAAATAGTACGTTTCAATAATATTATGACGTTATCGCGACGCAGTATCGCGCCGTTAATCGCCGCATGCGCAGATGGCTTTGATTGATTGGATCCACTTCGCACCAGGTAAACATCAACGTAATTGGTATCACATTTTAGGGACCTTCAACACTGCATTGACATCTATGGAAGAAGCGGCATAAATAGTTTTTGTAATTTTTAGTTTAAAGATTTTATTTTATCATCATGATACCTAAAGACTTCTTCGGTAATGATAAACATGACGGGTTCCTGTAGGTTACAAGAATATACATTTTGGATGAATTCATAAATTTTCTTCAAGACTTGCACATCTGCACATTGACATTAACCTATCGTAGACCTTCATCAGCACCAGTATTAGGTTAAAGATTCTAGAACGTTCAAGTGCTCCTTTTAAAAGCGGAGAGTTACACAACAGTCTCATATTTTCACGAGCTGCTGAATAAGCAGCACAAAGAGGTGCAGCCGCCTGCTCATCCTCCGAATCACGGACTAGTGCCACCGATAACGACTGCAGAAGTCCAGAATTGCCTTCTTGTCTTTAATTAGAGTCCCCATCGAAGCCTGGAAGGCTCTCGTGGTGTGGGCATCTTAATCCACCTTTTCAACCAAATACTTCTCACTAGTATGATTCCGAGCCAATGGAGGCTGAGAATCATTACTCCAGTCTTCAAAGGCAAGGGTGCGGCAATTACTGCGGTATTAAGGTTATGTCCCACACCATGAAGCTGTTCGAGAGGGTTATCGACAATCGGATCCTACAGGAACGTAGTCAAAATGAGTTTCGCCCTAGTCACGAGACTCTGGACCCTATTTTTACCCTAAGGACTGTCACAGAGAAATACAGGACGAAGAGTACGCATCTGCATTGCCTGTTTCTGGACATGCAGAAGGCCTTTGACTGTATTCTTCGCGTGATGATCTGGTGGGCACTGCGATCTAATGGGGTTCCAGAGACTTATATTGACATTATCCGAGATATGTACCGTGACTCCGATTCCGTAGTTCGGACCGCTGTTGGCGACACGAAACTTTTCTCCATCACCGTCGGGGTGCACCAAGGATTCATGCTTAGTCCGTTTTTATTCAGTGTGGTATTAGACGTACTGTCAGATAGCATCAGAAACTCACATGAGCAGCCCCCGTGGCTGCTCATGTATGCTGACGATATCGCGTTGGCGGATGCAGACAGGGGTAGGTTTGTGAAACGCGTGAAGGCGTGGAAGGAGTCGTTTGAGAAGGGTGGTCTGAAGCTCAATGTGGCAAAGACCGAGTACTTGGCTTGTAACTCAACAGATCCCACACCTGTACACATAGGCGCCAACACGGTCTAGCACACGGATCAGGTGAAATACCTGGGGTCTGTATTTCACGCATTTGGTGACATTGATTGCGACGTCAAGGCACGCATCGCTGCCGTGTGGACCGAATGGGGCGAAGTTACTGGTGTCATTTGTGACCCTTAGATGCCGGTTAAGTTGAAGGGACAGGTTTATAAGACCATAATTAGGCCTGTCTTTTTATATAGCTGTGAAGCGTGGTCAGTGCTAGAGCGACACAAGCAGGGACTGTGTGTCACGGGGATGAATATGCTGCGCTGGATGTGTGGAGTGACTCGGAAGGACCGCGTTACGAACTCCCGGATTCGCGGCAGACTTCATGTCCGTAACATTGCGGATAAATTGCAGGAGTGTCGCCTTCGCTGGTATGGCCACGTTTTACAGCAACCGGCTAACTACGTGAGGAACGAAGGTCTGGCCATGCCGCCTCTACTGGGCCCCGGCAGGAGGGATAGACCCAAAAAGTGCTGGATTGACGTTGTAAGGGATGATATGCGTGCCAATGGATTGAATACCAGGGATGCTGAAGACCATGCGAAGTGGAGAAGAAAAGGTTGAAAAGCGGACCCCGGACACCAAAGCAAAAGTCTAGGTTGCAACCGGGATTTGACGCTGGGATGATGATGATAATGATGACTGAAAATACGATGAAGTTTTGCCCTCAATAGTGAATCCCGGGCCTCAGAAGTAAGCTTTAGACGTAAACGTGATTAACTTGATTTATCACTTCGATGCTAATACCATAAATAATTTGAATCAGTTATTTCAAAATAGAAAAATAATAATTTTACATTTACTCCATTTCAGTACCCTGGTCCTCTTCAACGAAGAAATGAAAATGCAACCTTGTATTCCAACAGCTACGTTACAAAATTGCTTTTACTCGACTAACTAGTTTTAAGAGTTGATTGATAAATTAATTAAACGAATGATTGATAAGCGTACGTGTTTGGTTGATTGATGATTTGTCAATAATTTTAGGGGACGACAGCAAATATCGATAAGTGGGTAAAAAAGAATACAACATAAATGGATGATGCACGGTTCAAAAGCTGTTTTTATTAAAAAAAACCATTTAATGGATTCTTAAAAATAACTGAACAAAGTCAAAACTGACAATAATTTAATGAGCATTTTAAAGTTTTTTTATGACCTCTGTAGCGCAACTGCTTTCGCAAGTAAAAACCGGGTGGGAACCACGGGCTCGATTCCCTGTCTGTTTGGATTTTTATCTATATGTATTTATTAACAAAAGAAAATTATATACGTTGTCTATCTTGGGACTAGATTGCTCTGTGAATTGTCTCTATATATTTATTTAATTAAACAAAATATCCCAATCAACCAGGATTTATACATATGAAGATTTCATTTAAGAGCCCGGTGGAGTTCGTTCTTAGGAAATATTCTAGAATCATCCGTAAAAACACTACTGAAATACGTTATTTTGCCTATTAGAAGGATTTATTTGGTTTTACAAACGTCAAAAACCTCTCAAGGAAATCCGCAAGGATTTGTAACTGAAGTCAGAGACTGGTTCGCTATTTACCTCGTAGCAGTTGACTCTAACTGGAAAGTGGAGGTAACTGGAGCTTCCTAGTTCTTGGGCATCATTTATCAACAAATATAATTCTTGTAAAAACTGTATACACTCGTACTATGTAGAGTTGTGATAATGCCTTTTTAATTATAGAGCTCTACACAGACCATTTAATATTGTTTACTATATAAATTATATCAAGTCTAGGCAAGTTGTGAAATAAAAATGTATTAGTTAACACGATTTTAGGAAATACTAGCTTCATAAAATTTTGCCTAAAACACCAAAAGTCGGTATAATTACAAAGGTATCAAAACTACATTAATGCCCGTTAAGTAAATCCGCTATATGCACATATAATCGCATGAATAATTTACCAAATCGAATAAACATAAATTTAAAGACATAAACGAAGAGAGGTACTTACAATTTTTCAATGAAAATCACCCTTATGTAGGGTGTCCATAATAAACATGTCAATGCGAGACAGTTCGATACCGAACATCGCACTTATCAGTGGACATAACGTCTTCAATTTTACGACAACCTTACTGAGTGCGCTCGCGCATAAATTGCACGACTGTGTCAAGCCTAAGGGGATTTTATTTTATTGATCATGAAAATGGGATCGATATTTCAATGATAACGATATTGTTGGGATAAGATTTTTTTAACGTGATCGGCTGGTCTTAAAGGGTTTGCGGTGCGGTCATTACTGTTCTCAGAATAAAATGTGTACTTAATCTCCGAGTAATCAAAAAAATTGTTTCAGTAAAATTTTGATTATTTTGTACATTTAACAAAGGAATAAACTAAACGCGAACATTAATAGCTTTCTTATACGTGTCGGAAGCTGATGAGGCTTTCTATCACATCTAAAGTGCGTGAATTAACATTTTTTTATAACGTATCGCTTAGAATCGAATGTATAATCATTTTTTTTATATTATAATCGACTCAGTCTGCTGAAAAGTAATATAAAACGTATTAAATGTTATCGTAGTATAAGTAAGTATTTTTATTGACAATGTAATGCTTGAAACAAATCGCAGCGAAACATGTTATTTTTATTTTTAGCATATTTATTACCTCGGCATCTTGAATACCTTATCCAATTTTAGAATGTAATAATAATATTATAGCCTTATTTCATATACCGCCATTATATAATCTAAATCTAACAAAATTATGATCAATAGTGATATAAAAATAATATTTAACGTATTCATACTTTGCAGGAATATGTTTCATGAAATTAGTTTCTTAAGTTACTCATAGTGAGGAAAACCGCAATACCGACTCAAATCTAGATTGTCAGACACGCGTTCCATGGGTGGAATCGCAAAACCGGTCAGCGAACAGATCAGCCGTGTTTCTAATTAGGCAAATCAGCCGCTGCGCTGTACTAATGGCAGGCCGTACGTTGCCATAAAACAGTGCGCAATCTGATCGTGTGAACACGGTGTCCCGCGGACATTGTCCGGGGACATGCGACGCTTTGTCACCCTAGCGGAGGCAGCGCATCTGATTTGTTCACGCGTTTATTAGATTGCGTTCTTCTGTCCATATTACTTTTATTAAAAGTAGTGTATTTATTATTTTTACTTTTGTGGACATGTACAAGTCATTTGCATTTCCAACAAGTTAACCTTGCTTTTCCTTTCTTTCTATTATTATTTATCCATTTATTGTTAGAAAATGCATTTTCTATCAACATACTATCCTCCTGAGGCGTACAATATATATAGGCGTATTTTTATGATTCAAATAATTATAAAATTACTTTTATGTACAATAAATTGTTGTGTGTAATTATGGACATATTCTGATGGTTTATTTGTATTTTAGAATAACTCTTAGGGTTTAAATATATTAACTAAAACCTTGAAAACTCCATTAATAAGTCCTGTCTAATCTACTAAATTTCGAATCCGTAACCTTAGCCAGACAACTAGCCGATGGATCGCAGATGCTTGATTATTTATCATCATCATTTCAGCCGGAAGACGCCCACTGCTGGACAAAGGCCTCCCCCAAAGATCTCCACGATGATCGGTCCTGCGCTGCCCTCATCCAACCTATCCCGGCGATCTTGACCAGATCATCGGTCCATCTTGTGGGTGGCCTACCAACACTGCGTCTTCCGGTACGCGGTCGCCATTCGAGGACTTTTCTGCCCCAACGGCCATCAGTCCTTCGAGCTATGTGCCCAGCCCACTGCCACTTCAGTTTTGCAATCATCCGGGCTATGTCGGTTACTTTGGTTCTCCTGCGAATCTCCTCATTTCTGATTCGATCTCGCAGGGAAACTCCGAGCATAGCCCTCTCCATTGCTCTCTGAGCAACCATGAGCTTTCTCATAAGGCCCATAGTTAGCGACCACGTCTGCGTTCCGTATGTCATCACTGGCAACACACATTGGTTAAAAACCTTCGTCTTGAGACACTGCGGTATTTGGGACGAAAAGATTTTACGGAGCTTCCCGAACGCTGCCCATCCGAGTTGGATTCGACGAGTGACCTCTTTCGCGAAATTGGACCTGCCTAACTGGATCGTTTGACCCAAGTAGACGTATTCGTCAACAATTTCGAAAGTACAGTTCCCAACTGTTACGGGGGTAGGTGCGACATGGACATTAGACATGATCTTCGTCTTGTCCATGTTCATTTTGAGACCTACTCCTTGGGAAGCTGTATTGAGGCCATCAAGCATATGGCTTAAGTCTTCCATGGTTTCAGCCATGATTACGATATCATCTGCGAATCTAAGGTGAGTGATGTACTCACCGTTAATGTTGATGCCCAGTCCGTTCCAGTCCAGAAGCTTGAAGACATCTTCCAACGCAGCAGTGAACAGCATCGGTGATATGACATCGCCTTGTCTGACTCCCCGCTGCAGTCGGATAGGCTTCGAGTTCTGATCCTGGAGACGGACTGACATGGTGGCGTTTTCATACAAACACTTCAACGCTTTGATGTATCGATAATCAATGTGGCACCTCTGGAGAGACTGAAGCACCGCCCAGGTCTCGATCGAATCAAAGGCTTTCTCATAGTCCACGAACGCCAAGCATAGTGGCTGGTTATACTCCTCCGTCTTCTGTATAACCTGCCGCAGCGTATGTATGTGGTCTATGGTGCTAAAACCTTTTCGGAATCCGGCTTGTTCGGGAGGCTGGAAGTCGTCAAATCTGCGCGCGAGACGATTCGTGATGACCCTTGAAAACAGCTTGTAAACATGGCTCAGAAGTGATATCGGTCTAAAGTTCTTCAAAAGGGTTTTGTCGCCCTTTTTGAAGAACAGCACCACTATACTTCCGTGCCAGGCCTGCGGCGTTTTGCCATCGAGGATGACGGAATTAAATAGCTTCTGGAGGATTTTAAGCACAGGAGTACCACCAGCTCTCAGAAGCTCGGCTGTAATTCCATCATCACCCGGCGCCTTGTTGTTTTTAAGCTGTTTAAGGGCCACACTAATCTCGTACAGACTGACGTCTGGGATATCTACGGTGTAGTGTCGGGTTAATTTGGCTCTTGGGTCTTTAGCCTTGTTGTTAACAGGTGCCCGTGTGGTCGTGTATAGCTGTCCGTAGAACTTCTCGACTTCCCTCAAAAGTTCGGGTTTAGACGAAACGACCCTGCCGTCGTCGGTCTTCAGCTTCGTCAGTTGGCTCTGCCCAATAGACAAGTCTCGTGCGAATACTTTAGAGCCCTTGTTACGCTCTATAGCCGCCTTTACACAGTCTGTGTTATGGCGGCGGATATCGCGAGTCAAGGACTTGGAGATCTGTCTATTTAGCTGCCTATACTGGGAAGCATCGTCCGGGGACTGAAGGGTCATTTGACGTCTCACATCCATCAATTTGAGAGTAGAATCTGAGATTTTTCCGGTTCTTTTTGAACGGCTGGCCTTGAAGAATTTAGACCCGGCCGTTTGAACAGCTTCCACGAACCTGTTATTATACTCGTCCACGTCAACGCAGTCACCGAGGCATTCGAAGCGGTTTTGCAATTCGAGTTGAAAGTTTACCGGGTTTTGGATCTGTATGGGTGCAGGTCGGAGCGTAGACTTCACCAGTCGAGACCTCTCCAATTTTGGATTGATATTCAATGTGCCTCTTACTAAGCGGTGATCACTCCCAGTTTTCACCGAATTGATCACAGAGACATCATTGAATATCTGTCTTTTGGTCGACATAATGAAGTCAATCTCATTTTTGGTGGCACCATCGGGACTAATCCAAGTCCATTTGCGTTGTTCTGGCTTCATGAAGAAGGAGTTCATCATATACAGGTCCTCCTTCTCCATGAAGTCGGCTAGCATCTGGCCTCGGGTGTTCCGATTTCCGAACCCAAATTGCCCCACTCTCAACTCATCGCCGCTACGTTTCCCCAATTTTGCGTTGAAGTCTCCCATGACAACGTTAAAGTGGGTTTTAGAAGTGTGGATGGCTGTTGAGATGTCTTCATACATGGCTTCCACCTCCTCGTCAGGATGTGTCGAAGTCGGAGCGTAAACCTGAATGACCTTCAACGAATACCGTTTGGTAATTTTGAGTATTAGGTACGCTACCCTAGTCGAAACACTCCCCACCTCAGTAACGTTGTTCACAAGAGACTTGTGAACGAGAAACCCGACACCACCTTGGGACAGTTGGTCGCCCTCCCGGAAGTAGAGCAGATTTCCGGAATTTAGGATTATTGAGTCCTCTCCCTGTCTTCGGACTTCAGATAACCCCACAACATCCCATCGCAGTCTGCTCAAAACTTCCTCCAGTTCCTCCAACTTCTCGTTGGTCCGCAGTGTCTTGACATTGTATGTTGCCAGGGCCAAAGGTCGTCGTTCTTGGTAGCGAATCCGAACCCGGGGATTCTTCGCACCCCCTGCCCCGTCGCTTATGTGGCTGCTACCGTGACCACCACGAACGGGGCTGCCGGGGACTAGGGGCCGGGGCCTGTGTGTATCTGTCATTTTAGGGGGGGGTTTTGCCATAATCGCCACGCTTGGCAGGCGGGTTGGCGATCGCAGTATTCGCAGTTGGTGATGCTCTCACGGAAAGATGCTGCTGCCCATCCTCCGTTCTTTCTATCCCTTAGTCGTCTCTTACGACACCCACGGGAGGATATTAAATATTATATTAAATATTAATATCTCGTTTCTCTTCAATGGGAAATGTATTGGAATGAAGTCAATCGAAAACTGTCCTAATGTGAGGAGTGCCCATATGCCATCACGTAGGGCTGTCGAAAATATATTTTTTATATTATGTGGAATATTTTTGAAATCACTGAACTTTACAGAATACAAGGCCTTTAACCTAACAGGCCTGACAGACCCTGACAGGTTTAGTATTTAGTTTATTATCATCGCCATATAAGCATTTCGGATACAAGTTATAATAAATAAAAAAAAACTTTATTGAATAGGAAATTTTCATGCATAAGTAAGAAGTCCCTAGTTTCTAAGCTAGGTATAAAACCTGTGTTTTGGAAATCAGTGCCCCCCAACTCATACATATTTAAAAGTTTTATCACCTCACTAACTACATTAATCATGGTATTTTACACATCTCTCTCGTAGTTAGTTTGCGTGTGTGTGTGTGTGTGTGCGTAGGTGAGCACAAACTTTGGAATCTAATGCTTGCTTTATAGAGCGCATATTGTACATCATTTGGTGTCTACTCCCTTCTAAATGTTTTTTCTTACAAAGGACGTACAAGTAAATGTATGTAATTTAAATTGGTACCTTACTCAATTCCTATCCAAAATAAGAGGGTCACACGTATGATACCTGCAATATTTGGTTTTACCGTTATTGTTGTTGTCCTAGAAGGAATTCATAAACTTTACAAAATAATTGTAAAACTCAAATATAGGCCAAACCGTGTAAAAAGGCATCATCACACTCGTTCGCATCAACCCTACGTCCGCTGAATACCGGCTCGTGAAGTCCAATAATAGCAATAAGTCAACGCCAGTGTGTTATCTAAACGGCGTTTGAAATGCTTCCATCAATAACGGTTAAGTGTGAACCCTTGTTGCGATGTCCCGATGTTTCTTTTACTCTAATTTATCTTACGTGCATTTGTTTGTCTTTGTGCGTGGGATTATTTTGATTGATTTTTTTATTTAGCCACGATATTATAACGTTCGACGTATCAATAGAAAATGATGGGCATGGATATATGAATTATTTTCGTATACATAGTCCACACTCATTTTAAATTAAAATAATTAAAAAAATAGATGATAACTGTATAAACATAATCGTTAACGCAAGAAATACTCCCACAATTTTCATATGAATGTTTGTTTTTATAATGATTAAAATTAAACAGAATTGTCAAGCAAAAGGCGGGTTTTCAAAACACCCCAAAAGTTCAGCTGCTCATCAGCTGCTCGGGCGTACATCACATGATCAAATTATATTCTCTGTAGAAATTGAGTTCATAAAGTATGAAACGATAACGGGCTGTTAAAACCACAAAGGTTGTTAAAGATGGAACGTGCTAAAAAATCTAATCCTTTGAAAAATCAAAAGTCATATTGAGGAATATGAAGATATCTGCTAAGACTCATCTGAAATAAAATAAGCCTACAAATTCTGTCACTATTAGCAACCTACAGAATTTCATTATGAATAAGAGCTCAGACTTAATCAAAACGCCTTGTGGCCCAATAAAATCTTAGAAAATAGAAACCATTTCAAGGGCATACAATTATTTTAAACTTTAAAGAATAATTTCACAGCTGTGACGAAATTGGCGCAAATGGTGATATATTAATGATCATCGTTGGACATTGATTTTATTTTGGTGTGGGAGTCTTATAAAGGTGTCATAAATTTTCGAGAACTGTTTTCAATGAATCGAAAATCTGACTAGTGTGGTGAAATGTTTTAAAAGTGTACCATAGATCTTCCAGGAAGACTACGTCTAAACCGAAGCTTTCTTCAGCTGAGCCAGAGCTCGTACGTATTCAGGACTTAAACTGACGGAGAGATACATTGCGGTCAGTTTTAAGCTTATTCTGAACGACACACTGATAACAGTCTTTCGGAAATTTTTTAAAATGGCTAAGACTAAATTTTCTATCTAAATAAATTCATAGCCTAATATGTTTCTAAAGTCTCATGGTCTGTATCAATCAATGGTTATACTTTAGGCCCAGTTTTTTAAGGATTCATTAAGGTCGCAATATTACTACATAAATAAATATGCACCGTTTACTTACAAGATAACAATATTCCAAAATATTTCCATTGTATTGTGATATAAGTTATTAAAATAAAATATAATCTTTTTTATATTTTCAAAATTCTATTTCGTATAAATATTATAAACAAAAATTTCATATTCTAATATAGGTAAGTATAAAACAAGCATGTACAAATTTATCGAGATAAATGAATTATGTTGTCAAATCAGTTTTGCAAATTTACAACTTAAATATTTATGAATGTTTTACAAAGTAAAAATATGTCGTAATAAACCGAAATCATTTATACAGTGAATAACTTACTGCAATAAAAATGAATCACATTTATTATTTCCTTATCACCATCACAATATAAAACATGTCATAGTGAGTATAAAAAAGAAACTTTCTTCAGTAATAGTTCTCAGAATTGAAACGATAAATTAATCAATACAGAGATTGTGCAATAAAATCGCGATTCTCATTAAAAATACAGTTTATAAGGCATCATAAACAGAAACCATCATCCGAATACGCACTGACAACTCAATAAAGTAAAAAGAAATTGAAGGCGCCACAATCGAAATGTGGTAAACCCTTTTTTACGATATTCCGGTTAAGCGATTCGATCGTAAATATATGTATGTGGGCACAATTTGACGCGGGAAAGACTATAAAGTAAGACAATATACGATCTGTTAAACGTCCGAGAACATGCGATAACATATGAGGCGTGCGTACGAGTGTTTACGTGCCCTAAGATTTTTCAATCAATAGACTACTTTTGTCTTTTTAGACATGCGGTCAAAGTCTACATTCTGAATTAAGGCCCTGCTTTACACTATCCAATGTTCAAGACTTGTTGCTCACGCCTGACTTCTATAGCTCTTCAAGCATTTTATCTCACTTTTTTTAGGTTACCTCAATATCTGTATAATAATATTAAAATATGTTTAAAGTTAGAAAACTTATAATTTTTTTATCGCTGTAGGACAGCAGACAGGCTGATGGCCCGCTTAGAATTTAGTGTTTGCAATGCCAGTGATAGTGCGAACACGCTGCTGTCCCATAAGGGTACAGGAACTTGGGTCACTAATGCCGGAACACAACACAAGGTTATTATGGTGACATACTCAAAACCAAAGGTGGTCGTCATCCAGACGGGATTGTGGCCCTACCATACGTGGTAGGGCGCTAAGGTGGGTTGTTTTGTCGCCTTTTACGACAGGCCGACCCCGGCCGCCGAGTTCAGTATTCTTTATCCGCCCCTGCACGGATAAAAGTTAAAAAATAATTTTTTTTTTAATTAGTTGTTCCTTACTCAGCAATTAAAATTCACTTTATTTTAAAGAAAATAGTTTTGTGCGTAAATTTAACAAAATGATTAAGTCTTTAAGTTAGGAAATGTAAAACTATTTACGGCCCAAATATTCACTTAGTATATAGTATGAACACTTATTTACTACGGTGCAGATACGACTTTTGAGAGGCAGAAGAGTTTGGAAAAAGATTGGACTCCGCGTAGTGAGCTAAAGGCAAATAGCAATAAACACGAATTCTTCTTATCGATACTAATAAACGAAACATTTAAAACATTCGGTATATCAAAGAAAACCAATAAAACTTCGAAACACAATACTTAAATAGTAATTTGACAACATTTTCGATGTAACAATGAAAATAAATCCGAACATAAAACTAGGAGAATATAAAAATCATCGTGGAACCGTTAAAAATACGTACTATCCGATTTCGACTCGTAAAATAGCTATAAAATGGACTAGCATACACTTTTAATGGCCCAAACAATCACATAAAATACAGAATCCGGAAATAAATATGGGATTCTTAATAATTAGATATTTAATGAGATTAGACGTATGTTTCACTATGTAGTCTTTAGTTCTATAGATTGTAGCATTGAACGCTCTTACTCTATATGTAAATAGAAACATACCGCCGATATCAGGAAAGGCTTACCATTTGTATGGAGATTGAAACTATCCAGTTTCATATCTCCAAACATCACATCTATATGTATGTGAAACGGACACATGCACAATATTCTCCAAAAACAACTCAGTCTACATCCTCAAGCAGAATGCTGCGTAAAAATTACACCACCTGTGTGCTTAAAGAAATGTGTCAGATAAAGATCTGAAAGTTGAATTTGAAACTTAGAGTCCAGGATCCTTGCGAAAGTGGGCCAAGCCAATGGGCGTCGCGTCGTCTCGGCTAAAATCACGTCACGTCCTGGCGCACCAGGCGTATAGAGGAACACCGAGGTGATTTTAGTGAGAGACCAACGACTTGCATACCCTTGTTAACAGTGTAATATACTAGTTAGTAATACTTTTCGTATGCCTGTGCATGACGAACTACGCATACCAGAGTGCAAAGAGAATTGCAATCTCGAATAAAAGGTCTACATTAAAAATTTCCAAAATTAAGTTATCTTTGTACAATACTTACAGCATCTTTTTTATTAACGTTTTATTTGATTGTACACTTATTAATAGCGTTAATCGGTTTAGCATATTTTACGTATGTACACCTACATCATCATTTCAGCCGGAAGACGCCCACTGCTGGACAAAGGCCTCCCCCAAAGATACACCTACATGTATACAATTTAATTGTAAAAAGTTTACGAGGCATTATTCGTGTTAATGTCCATTATAATAATGTTTGGGTGAGTACCTAATCCGGCTTTGGTCTTAAAGTGGTATGCCTGTCTAAAATACGCGAGAAGTAATGCTGGGTATATAACCTGCACCCGGCTGCTTGAGATTTTCTTCTCCAAGATTGATGGAGATATCAGGACTCCCTGGCATCATGAATATAAGCGTAATAGCAGTTAGAAAGCGGTTTAGTATCTACCAGGCTATCGCCTTGGCCAGGTTGAGAGCCCCATTGACACTCTTGCGCGATTTATATTTTTGCTGTTTTTGCTATCTCGGCGAAAAGTTGTTTCTCTAATGCTTTGTAATAGAGATATCGCTGAGACTCACATGGTCTAAGATGAAGTGATAAAAGCTAAAGTGATGTTAAAATAACTACCGGCAACATTCCTTATCGCCTTTAACCACGCTCTATAAATAAATTTGTGGCAGTCGTATTATATTCTACCGGAATCACAGCATCACCTTAATAGCAATGTTTATACACGAAAAAATTTAAATTGAGAAATTTTCAACACTTTGGAAACATTTCATAGTTATTTAGAGCGTAAACACGTGATAAATCACCCCGATCCCTAATTAAACGGAAGCCGCCAAAAGTAGCTGCACTCAATCAAAATCGAGCTAGTGAAATAAAAAAATATACCACTCAGTGTTGCCAGGTATCTAGTAAGGAAATATATTTATATTCAATTTTTCTTGACTTTTTTAATGCACTTTACACTTATAGAGTCGTCTGTTTTATAATTTGTATTTGGATAACGTGACCATACGTCCCGCTTTGGGCGGGATTGTCCCGCTTTCAGGGTGTCCGTCCCGCTGTCCCCAACGAGAACAAAAATGTCCCGCTTTTACGAATAAACCTTTATACCTATGTACTTAATTACTTGCCTACATTAATATCGCGAAAGACG
The DNA here is from genome assembly GCA_963693495.1 of Malacosoma neustria. Taxonomy (NCBI): domain Eukaryota; kingdom Metazoa; phylum Arthropoda; class Insecta; order Lepidoptera; family Lasiocampidae; genus Malacosoma; species Malacosoma neustria. The sequence goes on along the minus strand of OY856376.1, from coordinate 1,196,909 downwards.
GCAGCGCAGCGTAGACGCGGGTTGACAGTCAGGAACAAGCGAGAGCGAGCGACTGACATTCGAGAACCGGATAGACGATAAATGAGTAGCAAAGTAGTTTTTTGTTGCGAAATTATTTATAAATATTATTTTTAGGGCAAGTTGGTGTAAGAATTAAGATGTCAGTGAGGGTAAGATACCATAATAAATTATTTCAAGTCATTTTTAAACCATAATTTTTATTTTGCACTTAAATATATATCTTACACTGACGTACCCTATATATGTATTTGTTTATAACATACGAAATTCCGTAGGCGTCCCGCTTTGACACGAAAAAAAAATGGTCACGTTATATTTGGATTAAGATCCAGTAAGTAAGGACAACAAACTCAGTTATTGTTAATCAGATGAAGCAACTAGAGGCAAGACTACATTGAGCCTCATTTTGATAAAATTTACTATGGGAAAAGAAAAACAATGCAATTTTAACACCTTTTTTGGGAGGTTTTTTTGGCCGCATGGGAATGGGCAGCGTGATAGTGAGGGACTCCCCGTGAAATGCGCCCGTACGTTCCCTTCCCTGAGCTGGAGGACGCATGTCGCTCGTATACCCACTGAAACCACCCCGGTGTTCCTTCATACGCCTTTTAACTAGACCCTATCAGGTCTCTCTCACCAGAAAGAAGCCAATTTTTAACCCCCTGTGAAATTACTACTTGTTCTTACGTTAATCCTTTTTACAAATGGTGAAAATGAAGTGGTTTTTGTAAGGCCAATAATCCTCCAACTACAAAAGAATGAAAACAGATTAGATCCTTTCGCTACCTGTAGGTATACCAACAAATATTGATACACAATAAATACATACTGGTACAATTCACACACACCATCTAGTCCCAAAGTACGTAAGCGTAACATTTGTGTTATGGGTACTAGATAACCGACAAACTACATATATACTTTTGTTTTGTAAATAAATACATATTATACATAAACACTCAGGCGCAAGACGGGAATCGAACCCATGACCTCCACAAGCGTATCAAAGTGCGTTAGCTGCTACACTACGGAGATTGTCAATATAGAATTTTATATATAAGTTCATAAAACCATTATTCAAGAACCGTTTTAAAATTTCTGCGTTTCCCTCCAGGATTTAGTTGATAATTTAGAATTGAAAGATCACGTAGAAATTCAAACAGTGGCAACACAACCATCGGTCGTGGCGCCATCCAAAATCTTTCATCTTTTTTTAAAATGGATTAAAAAACCACCGAACATCGAAAGCACCGGAAAAGGATGACTCCTCTATCAATCAGGCGTTGACGGAATTATTATGATTTATTTTTGACATGACAATTAATCGCTACGTGTCAACATTAATTAATATTAAACCCCTTACTGTTTGATAACCCTCATTTTTTGTTATTAAGTATACTGATGAAATTTTTGAGTTATTAAATATTCTTTATTGTTTATGTGTGAAAAAGAATTGCGATAAAAGTTATCAAGTGTTTTTTTTTAAGGAAAAGCAACTTTCTGCTCCTATCGAGAATGCGTGGCAGTCAGAAGTTACCCTGGTGAAAACTTAATATATGATAAAAATAGTGTTTCTTTACTTACGATTTGGAGTTGTCACAGAAGAAGTCAACACAAATAAGCGCACAGAGTTTGGCTACGAGAAAATATTCAGAAGAGTAATTGATTGAAAACTTCGAGCTACAAGCTCGAAGTTAGTGAATTTTATAAGTTGACTTTTTCATCTCCGTGAATAAATCTTTAATTGTGAAAATTTATCCTTAAGTTCACTTTAATTACATTCTCGTATATTTAACATTTCTAGTAGCTTATAATATTATCTATGATGACAGATGAATTTTTCGATAGACTCAGAAAAGCGGTCCTTATTGTCGCGTAATGCTATCTTCGCCGTCTGCCCCGTCCCCATCCAAGATGTCTCCCCCTGGCTATAATTGTTAATTAGTATTCCGGTCGCTGGACTGCGGCCTACGTGCCGTCCACTTGTGGGCACTTGGTTGCTGCATCAGCGGACGCAGTGGTCCATATTATCGCGACGAACGTTGTCTTGGACATATATACATACATACATAATCATGATGGAAATCTATTTGAGATAAGACATTTAAGGAGTTGATGTGACAGCGTGAATAGGTTCAGTTGCACCATGAATGGCTGAATTATAAATACGTAGACGAAAAAAGGGACTGAAGTGATTTTTGACAACGGATGCAAGATGTGTGATCAAGTAATTAATTTTTATTACTTGAGTCTTCACTAGTGTTAAAATTTATGGTCAGGACTAGTAAAAAAAACTTAAAACGACGTCGAACAGCATGTAAATCAATCATTTATCAATTATTAAAAATGTCATAATTTTAATATTAAGGAAATAAATATTTTATAAATTCAACCTCGATCTGGTGTGTTAATTCTAGACGAGGTTTAATTATACATTAAATTTTATACATAACTTATTTTATGTCTAAGTAAAAACAAATTACAATAAGTTTTGTTAAGTCATTTAATTTTATATGTTTACTTCAATAAACAAACGTACTGTTATTATACGAAAACTTACAATTAAACTAAAATTTCAATCTTCGCGTAACAAATCAGAAGTGTGGGTTAGTACAATGATAGCCATAAAGCGTTTCAATAATTTGGCTTACAATTGTTTCTGATTTAAAATACCATTTGATAAAAAATAATTAGCTTCATTAAAGTCAGCGCTGCAGTTGTACATTTGTTAAAAACACAAAGAAACAATGAAAAGTAGTAAAAAAAAGGGCAAACATCACATAACTAAATAAGGGCGTCCACAAACCGGCTACCGGTGGGCACGATCTCCTAAATATTCGCGATCGAGTCGCGAGCTTCGATTCATGCTAGATGCATGCTGCAGATAGCCAATTTGCTGTCTGTAGGCGGTTGGTGGCGTTCACCGATCCAAACGCGCAGATATGGTAATCGAGAAGGAACTAAGTCGCTCGCTTACAGTGTTGCCCACCGTAAGAATAATCTAATAAAATTTACGTAGATGATTATTGAAGTTTCTAAAATACTCATAAATCTACAACACGTGTTTTATATCAGCGGAGATAAAAAAATATATATTTATTCATAAATATACATGTATGTATGTATGTATGTGATTTTAAATTTTATATGATTATGAATGATAAGCCATTGAAAAAATTCGTGATAAAAGTGACTTTTACCTTTAAAAACAACTTTAAGTGCATTTATAGATTTGAGTTTATTTGTCGGTATATATTATTTTTATTTTATTAATTTATCATTTTTTTAACAAAAAAAAGTTGTGGTGTACGGGTTAAAATCTTTAGCTATTTTTGTTTAATTACACCTAAGAAGTATAATATCTTACATAAGTACATAAGTAAATACATACAAGTTTTTATTATTATACGATAGCAACTTAACATCCCAATATTGGGCCCAGGCCTTTTCAGAGTACGAACATTATACCCGCCAATCTTGTTTAAAACTCTAGGGTAAATCTATGAAGTGACTTGGCGTATAGAATTCCATGCCATATGTTTTTCCTTTGAAGCCAGTATGAATGCAAATTCAGATTAGTCGAGAAAAATATTAAAACCATGATTGGAATCCAACCTATTGACTTGCGCCACGAATGTAAGTAGTATCGTTAGCTATTTACGTATATTTTAAAGTTTATACTGTTAATTGCAAATAGTGGATGTCTAAAGGTTACTGATTCCATTACAATGCGAGGTTCTAACCAAGTCAACGAGGTAATTAATATTTTTAATAAGAAAGACATGTGCCTTGATCGAAATGAAACTACCGAAAGAAAAAGAGCATCATTACGGTTAAATACACTGTTTTTCAATATTGACTGTAAGGGAAACTTGCAACACTGGACAGCCGTCTCTCCGCCGGTTGGCGGGGCCTTAGGGCGTGGTTTCTTGCGGTAGGTCACTTGATACAATAATGAATAATTTATATAGGAATTATGGTAATGTTATGGTAAGATTACATTTTTGTAGCAATAAAAATAAAGTGAATTATGATTTGATTTGATCGCTGCGCTACTGGAAACGATCACGACTAGTCGTGGCTGAGATTGTTATGTTGTATGTATGAGGCGAGCCTATTATAGAGGTACTTCGCTGAATATTTATCAGTACATTAGCCTACGCAGTGCTTCGTTTGCGGCGAATTCCGAATGGATTTTGCCAATCTGCTTTACTGCATTACGCGGGTCCCTTGCTCCTTTCTTTGGAGTTGCTTTTATTATTATACGTAAATCCTATTTCTCTTATCCCCTCTTAATGAATATTTTATATTAGTAATCAATTATAATTTTTACATTTTATAGAATATAGATATTAGTAAACATCATCTAATTTAATCTGTGATGAGGAACAAATACCATTTAAGCATTTTACAGTATTTAAAACTTAGTTATTAAACAAAATATTACTAGTACGTAAAAAACAGAATGATGAAATGAAAAAGAAATGAACAGTAATTAATTGGAAGGTAGAAATTATGACGAAAATTAATAATAAAGTCTTTACTACCTTATGAAGTAGTAAAAGTAGTATTTATTCCACTCCACTATGTTCGCTACCTTCTCAACATTAACATTTTCTTTTGCCTTATAATTTTTACGACATCCCTATATTTTTCTTTAATGACCCTTATTCTGTTCTACCCACAATCATTTTCTTTGTAACATAGACAAACCATAAAGCATGAACATTCCCTCCGCATCACACTAGTCTGTTATAATACTTTTAGAGTGTCAATCACTGATTACTTCAGGGAAGTTTAACTTCCCCGATATAGCTATATACAAAATTATTCCATTATATCCATAGATATAGTGTGTAAAAAACCTTTACACGAGTATAATTCGATAATGTATTTCAATTACAACACAAATCCAACATTACAACTTTTCTAAACCGCCAAGAAAAAGATCTAGTCAAACTACAAAATTCAATACAATCATCCCCTCCCGTTTACGACATACATTCAGGGGTTCCCCCCACTCGACTTCATTTGCAGTCGAGACTACGTTAAAATCAATTATGCCTGCGATTGTTTCGTTAGTGGAAGCAAATGTTTTTTGTCCCCCCCCCCCACCTCGAAGGGGGCATCTCGAAGGACCCCCTAACCCCCCGCTTTATATTCACCGGACGGACGGCTGTCTCCTCTGGCGTTCGGATTTCTTTTGATGAGCGCGCTTTGCTGCTCTGTTGGATGCATTTTCTTTAATTCGTTTTGCTGGCACATCTTTTGGTACGTGACTTTTCAAATGAAATTAAAAGGCATGTATCGATTCTGACTGAATTTAAAATTTTATTGTCTCATCTTTTAATACGAAAGTGCTTTACGAAAGACTTTAAAACTAAATGTCTTGGTCTGTTCCTTCTCCATCGCAATCTAAATTATTATTAATCTGACGGTGTTTTATATAGTTCTTAATATTCTTAATATTTATGTTATTTATTTATATCTACTAATATTTATTTATTTTTCAATGTATATATATTAAAAAAATAAGCTTTTATTACTGTTTATCTTTTAAACAATAGTATTTTTTATGTTATAAAAAAACTAGATTTTCTCGACAATCATGTCAACAAACAACAAACAAACATGTCCTCTACAACAGCGTATCTTTCGACAAAGGCCTCCTCTAAGGTTTTCCAATTTGTCCGATTTTTGAAATACGTAACCATTCTGGGCCAGCTAACTTCTTAAAGTCATATTTCCAACGTTTAAATTTCTTTCTTCTAGTTCTTTTACTTTCTCTCGGGTACCATTCGGCAATAATTTTAGTCCATTTCTCAATCTTCTTCTCTCTTAGCAAATGCCCAGTCCAACGCCATTTTAATTTTCTACAAATTGTTTGTACTTTTTCAAACTTGGTTTTTCCTTTTTCGTTTTAAGTTTATTCTATCTTTACTACTCACTCCCAAAACAATTCTTTCCATTTCATTCTGACATATACTTATTTTATTTTGTTGCTGATCAGGCCCTTGTTTGGCATCCATACGTCAAACATGGCAGAATACAGACATTAAAAACATTTCGTTTTTCCGGCATAGGTATTTCTTTGTTTTTCATTATTTCACTCAGTGACCAAAATTTCTTCCACGTGTTAGCTATTCTTGTTTCGATTTCTTTTTACATGGTTTCTGTCGGTGAAATTAATTGTCCTAAATAAATATAATCATTGACATATTCTAATCATTATTTAATAACTCTAATAGATCTTGTTGTAGGGAATTACTCATAACTTTCGTCTTTGTTATATTCATTGAGAGATCAGCATTAACAATTTCATCTGTTAATTGTTGTAAAAAAAATTCCAAGATCTTAGAACATTCAGAAAAGAGTATTAGTCATCAGTAAACCTCAAATGACTAAATTTCTCTCTATGTATATATTAGTACATTATTATTACACTTGAATTTGTAGTTTTCTTCTGTCGAGACTTCACTTTTGGGTTTAGCGTTGGTGAGTATTGACTAATATACGAGTACAAGCTGACCTAGAGCCGTTTTTACGACATACACTTATTTTATTTTATTACTTTTTGTATTATAGTTTTGTTTGTTTTATTTGTTGTAGTTTCTTTTCGTAAATGCATTGTTCTAAAATACACATATTTTGTTATTTCTGCAGGTAAGGTAAGGTAAGGAGGTAAGCATGTTGATTATTATGGTGATAAAAAAATGAGTAGGTATCATAAATTAAAGTTTGGCTTTTAGTCCGGGATTCTGTGCAAAGCATTGTTTCTGGGCAATGTTATTACGCGTTAGGTATGTCATAATAATTTTTAATGACACATAATTTTTTTTATTGCTTTAGGACAGCAAACAGGCTAACAGCTCGTTTAGAATTTAGCAGTTACCGTCGCCTACGGGTGTTTGCAACGCTAGTAGCATCGCGAACACACTGCTGTCCCATACGGATACAGGAACTTAGGTCACTAATGCTGGAACACAACATAAGGTTATTATGGCGGCATACTTAAGACCAAAGATGGTCGCCATTCAGACGGGCTTGAGGCCCTACCACGTAGCAAGGGTGAGTTGTTTTGTCGCCTTTTAAAACAGGCCGACCCCGGCCACAGAGATTAGTATTCTTTCTAAATGTGCTTTTTGCATAAACGAACCCAGAAGGAAATATTCTTAAGTACCATATACAATATTGAAAACTCTTCGAAAACGTCATGAGTTCCTTTGATTAATGAAAAAAATATATATTCCATTGTTTTCACACATAAGTAATATGTAAATGAAATAGTCGGTGGCTACGTAATGAAACCGCTACATTGTCGCAACCGACTCTCTAATATCTTCCTCGATTAATTATGCAAAGGTCCTTTAAAATGGACTTCGTCTTAATTTATTTGAACTTACCATGCAACCATGTAACTGTATTGGATCAGATAAATCTGCAATGGTGTTTGGTTTCATAGGTTCTAGGGTTTGATTTTTGAGATATTAACATATCTCACGCTTAATCATAAACTGACCGATTACGATTTAGGTCTAAATTGAGATAATATAACGAGCAGCATTGTATCGACGCCCTTTATCGGCCAAACTAAGATTTATTTCGATATCTCTTTCCACACTGAGTTATCGCTATTTAGTTTTAAGTCAATATATGGGATAAGTCGTAAATGACAAAACGTTTTTTTGTGATTTCCCAAAAAACAGGATTTTTGAGTTAGGTCAGATTATGATTAAGCGTGCGATATGTAGATGTGGTGATGATTGATTGTTCATCGATATACTTTTCTTTCACTACTCCTTTTGGTGCCTATTTAGACTAAATTAGACTTTTATAGGAGGGCATTTGACCCAAGTTCGTGAATTTATCTATCTTGCCTTTGGTTTATTCACCCTACTGTATGCATTTATTCTCTCATTCTTAGCATTTCCTTGTCACATTTTCTTGTGGCATTATTCCGTTCGCATTATATAGCTATTGAAGGGGTATACGAAAACATATCCCGATATATCTATACAAATAAATAAAATTATAGGGTCTGTTTGTAATATTAAAATAACTGCTTTTTACTAAGTGCATTCGGACGTATACACAGTACATATACCAAAACATCAATTTTTACAATTTTTGTCTGTCTGTCTGTCTGTTTGTACCGGCTAATTTCTGAAATAGCTGCACCGATTTTGACGGAACTTTTACTGGCAGATAGCTGATGTATCAAGGAGTAACGTAAGCTATTTTTATTTTAGAAAAAAAATAGTATTTGTTAAAAATGATAAGTTTCGGAAATTGTATTTTCCAATTTAAGTTGACCTCAGATTTATATTATCAATCATATGAAATAGGGTTCAGCTTAGGTTAGACATTGTAGGTTGAATTTCCAATTTAAGTTAACCTCAGATTTATGTCATCAATCATATGAAATAGGGTTTAGCTTAGGCTGGACTTTGTAGGTTCGAACGTACGTATTTCGAAGGCGCATGGCGTAACAGTTGCATTCGATAATACTGACTGCTTGCATATTTCATTTATATTTTAGGGTTTATAGGGTTTGTAATCCAAAATAAACCATAAGATATATCCAAAAAATTCTGCCCAAAGTCACTATTTCACGCGGGCACTGCTAGTTTATATCTAAAACGAATTAAACTATTTAAAAGGCGTGAAAATTGGGAAATATAAGTAAACAACGATGGTGATGATAAGGACCCAATCTGGGATTCAAAAGTCACCTCAACACTGAAAGTTACTCGGTTCTGAACAACACTCAAAGATAAATATTTCAGCTTCTTTCTACCGGTTAGCAGTTTTAAATTGGGCTACAGTTTTAGTAAAATCGTCACATCTTATTTTTATAAAATCCAAACTTTCACTTGCCAAATTTATCATTAATTTGCTCATATGATGTATGATGACAGCTACTTGCTAATCATACAAATTTTGTCCTCTGTAGGTAGGATCCATAGCCTTTCAAGCAGTATGGTTTTCATACGATATTGCTACAAAATAATTCATCATTTTTAACGTTGTGATATTTACAACAAAGTTGTTATATTTACACGTAGCATATTAATTTCACACTTTTTATAAAAGTATCTCTTCGAAAACCACTTTAGCTTAAAGTACTTTAGCTTAAGAATACCACTTACTCTTTTGTTCATGACTGTACCTTTATAAACAGCAAAAGCTTACCTGAAAAACAAAAAAGATACATTTAGAATCAGTTTGTTAATTACAAACGGTCCTAAGATTTAGTGCTGGCAACCCCCGCCCATGATTCGGTTCGAATTACGAATTCCCATAAAACGGGGACATTAGAGCACTTCTGTATTCAACTGTACCGGAGGGACAAGAAGGGATGGGCACAGTGCGTTCTTAAATAGCTATTTAGTCGATTAAACAGATAATAATCTATATGTCTAAGATGATTCTCAGCGTTAAATACCCGTCATACCCAAATCTTATGCTTCAATGCCAAGGTTTCGTGTACCATCTTTTCCTAATTTACTCCTCACGGTCTTCGGCAACAATCAAATTTATTGGTCTTTTAAGTAATAAACAATTAATTTAGGTTTATTATGTAAAAGCAGATTTGTAGGTGATCGTCGACAGAGTTAACGAGTGTAGTGAAAGGGCTGGCTTTCGGATGAATGTCGGCAAGACTAAGTTTATGGTGATTTCCAGGAATCTCAATATTGACCCGATTATCACAGTGTCAGGGCGAGCTCTCGAGCGGGTGCATAAGTATAAATACTTAGGCACATGGCTCACAGAAAACTGGGATAGTGAGTTGGAAATAGGAACCCGCGTAGAGATTGCTCGTAGTGCCTTCGATACCATGAGATCCATACTGTGCTGTCGAAGTTTAAAGATCGACTTGCGTACACGACTGTTGCACTGTTGCATTTGGCCTATACTTCTGTACGGATGCGAGTCTTGGACTATTAAAGAAGACCTCAGGAAGCGAATTGAAGCTTTTGAAATGTGGGCATACAGGCGTATGTTGAGGATAAGTTGGACGCATAGAGTCACAAATGAGGAGGTTCTGCGGCGAGCTAGACGGAAAAGGGAACTTTTGTCTATCATCAAGAGACGAAAAACTGCATATCTCGGTCACGTGCTCAGGCACGATAGATATAGCCTCTTGCAACTTATAATGATGGGCAAGGTTGCCGGTAAACGTCGAGTTGGTCGAAGAAAGAAGTCGTGGCTCCGTAACATCCGAGAGTGGACTGGAATAGCGAGCGTATCCAAATTATTTCGACTCGCTAAGGACAGACAGCAATTCCAGAAGTTGGAAGCCGACCTTTACTAGTTGGAGAGGCACTTGAAGAAGAAGATGTAAAAATTGACTACGCAAAAACTATTTTTTATTTACAATTACTTAACAAGAAATTAGTACATTTGAGGAGCTTTCGTCAAAAAGTTTTAAGTATTATATTTTAAATTTATCGAAGACGACACAAAGTAGAATTTTACTATAGCTAATAACTATGCTATTTTACCGCAATTTAACGAATCTTTATTAAACACCTGAAAACAAACAGCGTTTTTTAATTCGTCGACAAAGTAGAAAATGCATGAATCCCATCCCTATTTATTTCCTTAATCCATTTACGATATAACTCTTATAAATCAAACTTAATATTAGCTACATGTGTTGATAAAACCGCTGGGGACAGTGCACACAAACACAATCCAAGATGGCGGCGTGCATGGACACAGATCTTCACAGCATTATCTTTTATAATGGAGAGGGGTTAAATGACGAATGTTTATGCGATAATTTTGTTAATATTATTTTGCGTCCGTTTGCTCATTTTAGGGGGAAACAAAAGGAGTTTGCATTCTAATACTGGGCCAGTATTTAATACGTGTAACGTTAGAAATACGGTGTGGTCTATGTCAAAAGAATAGCATTTTACCTTTTTCTAAAATTTGCTCTATTAATTAGACCTACTATTATATTATAACAGGGCTTCCATCATCTTACATAATAAATGTATTGGATGCCGTTTGTGCTTCTTTAAACAAAAATAAGAAGTTCTAAATGCGTTTAGTAATACTTTGAAATTCTTACCCAATAAGTCCCAACCTTTTAATTTCGGACCAGGGGTCCTCAGTTCAGTTAAATCTAGTCAACAAGATAGGTAATGAATGAGAATCAAAAGACTGAGAAGACACAGGTGGTTCAGTGACTACGTTAGTGACCATATACGATGGTGTCTGTAAGATCCCCATGGAGCTCAAGGTGTAGTATGTTCTGCAATCTGATCTTTTGTTCATGGTCTAGGTATCTAGACCACATAAAATAAAACAGAAGCACAAACAAAAAAGCTGTTAACTTGGTATTAACATTTATTGATCCGAGAATTCTTCAGACACATAAGAAAAAAGTAACAGAAAAACAACACTTCAATACAAGAGCCGTGACCACCCACAGGAGGAGATAAGTGTTGCCATTGCACAGGTATCATTATGCGGGAATACTTAGCCGGAAAGGGGGCCGGGGGTGTGAGGGGGAGGCAATTTAATTCTGTCCACGTTCTAATAATGACCGTCATAATTCGTTCAAAGTGTCCGGTCGGGGACTGGCCCCCCCTCCACTGATTCCTTTGCATTTCGCCCCCACGTAATTTCATTTTCATGCCACCTTGCACACATGCGCGTCATCTGCTTACACTTGTGTGTTTGCCAAAGAGATTTCAATTCCAATTGGGTTATTCAATGTTATTTTGTCTTTTACAAAAGAAAAATTAACAGTCCTTTTTAAAAATAATATCTAGTACTTATAATAAATATTTTGCTTTGATTCAATAAAATCTGTTTTAATAATCAAATTAAACAGCCGCCTTAAAACTTAATAAAATATTCGACGACCTCCGAAGAGCAATAACTTTCGCAATGTGACCGTCACAGGTTCTATTCCCGCTCCGAGTCTTGTTGTTCGGATTTTTTTTACAAAAGAGATACACATATACTAGCTTTCTAATACCCATAAAACTAGTGCTTCTACTTACTTTGTAACTAGATGCCGTTATCACAGTATATTATATTTAAAAAATTAAATTAATTTTTATTGAACACTAGCTTACCCGTCAAACGTTGTTCTGCCATATAAATAATAAAATGTCAAAAAATTAAAAAAAAAATTTTGGGGGTGGGTCACCCCTAACATTTAGGGGGATGAAAAATAGATGTTGGCCGATTCTCAGACCTACTCACGCTCAATATGCTCACAAAATTTCATGAGAATCGGTCAAGCCGTTTCGGAGGAGTATGGCAACGAAAACTGTGACACGAGAATTTTATATATTAGATATATTGAGTTAAATATTTCCACTAAAAGAGTCCAGAAAGTATAACCTTAATAGGTAAGTTTAATTCAGTTTTTTTTACTCGTCATCCGGCACAAAAATATAAAGTCCGTTATATCTTAGATGGTCTTAAAGAGGCTTAAATTATCAAAAGTATTAGCAATAAGTAAACATTTAAGTATCCCCATTAAAACAATACAAGGACACCAAGATTGGTAATAATATTGTTTAACAAGAATTAATGCCATACAATATCTAAACAGAGCGGCAATAACATAGATTAGTACAACTCAAACAATTTTATACCGTAAATACGCTTAAATCGCTTCACACAAAGGCTTAGTATAAACGACCTAATAAAAAAGCAAACAGGGCGCAATCAGAAAGCCGCTTTCCTAAGCCCACTATTTGCCAGAACGATCTTACCTAATATTTGCGATATCTTGTATAAATGACACCGGGAATGTGATTTGTCATACGCCATATTGGATTTGAAGTGACGTCAGTGCTTTTGAAACTAACTGTCCTATAATTTTACAATGGACGGTAAAAGTAAGAACAACCAGATCATACGGGGGAGGAGTTGAAAAAGTATACAGTTGTAAGCTGTAAATTATCCAGACTAATATTATAAATGTGAAACTAACTTTGTCTGTCTGTTTTTTTTTTTATAGCTAGAGATCAACAGACAGGCAGACGGCCCACCCAGGCAGTTGGTCACCGTCGCCTATGGACGTTTGCAGCACCAGAGGCAAAAACCAACGCGCTGCTGGCCGCGAAGAAATTTTATAACGAAAGAAATTTTTTAAAGAACCCCATATCGTACCGGGCTGAGAAAACCTCAGCCGGAAGCTCATTCCAAATCCTGAGAGTACGCAGCATGAACGTTCTAGAGAAACGTTTCGTACAAGAATGGTGAACGCACACTTGTCCGAGCCGAAAACGCCGAACGAGTCGAACGAAACGAATTTTAGAATTATGTATATGAAATCTCATGAAACCTCGCACACTTGCCCGCGTCGAATCGTCCGAATCATTCATATACAGAATTCTAAAATTCGACTCGTTCGGCTCGGACAAGTGTGCGTTCACCAGAAAGAAGAGGCTCCAAGAAATGGGGATGAACACCCAGCCGATGTCCCGTCTGTTACGTTTTCACGCCTTCGCTGAACCAATTTTGATGAATTTCGATATAGAGGTTGGTCCTTGAGGAAGGACGTAAGCTACTTTTTGTAGAGAAAATGAAACTTGAAGAGGATGAAATAGAAGTAAACGTAATTATGTTTTTTTGTATGTACATAACGTTTGCCCAGAATGGCGCTAGTGGTTATAGCTGTTATAGATGAATGCTGACTTAAAAATTCTCTGTGAAGCGTGGCCGGTGCTGGAGCGACACAAGCAGGCACTGCGAGTCACGGAGATGAATATGCTGCGGTGGATGTGTGGAGTAACGCGAAAGGACCGCGTTAGGAACTCTCGCATTCGCGGCAGCCTTCATGTCCGTGATATAGCCGATAAATTGCAAGAGTGTCGCCTTTGCTGGTATGGTCATGTTTTACGGCAACCGGCTACTTATGTGGGGAACAAATGCCAGCACCGCCGGGCTCCGGCAGGAGGGGTGAACCCAAAAAGTGCTGGCTTGACGTCGTAGGGGTTGATATGCGTGCCAATGGACTGACCACCAGAGATGCCGAAGATCGTGCGAAGTGGAGAAGAAAAAGTTGGAAAGCGGACCCCGAGCGCCGAAGCGAGAGTTTGGGCTGCAACCGGGATTCATCGCTAAGATGATGATGCTGACTTAAAAATTCTCTATTCCACTCTTATAACTTTTGGCGCTTTCCTCAAAAACTTACACTGATGCTTTTTGCATTTAGATGGACAATTTTCATCTACCTTCCATATAATGTTACTAGTCTTATTTTCCTTTTTACAATGGGTTTACGAGCCCATGATGTTGAGCCCTTCTGAGTTGATGGGCAAAGAAGAATGTTGTATGCCGCAGTGTTATTAACAACATCACTGAATTTGACACAGATTTGTTCTCTTAAAATCTTTGACATTATTTAAAAGA